>OY856187.1:208683146-208980646 GCA_963693315.1 Diogma glabrata
AAGGACTTCCAAGGATGGAAATGTTATTATAGATAATACGGCTTCTAATCTAAAGTACTTACTTAAACTAAAGTAAAAAAATAGACTCACAGTTATTACAAGAATTCGTAGAGAGTTGATCGCTGGATTTCTATTAATTCTCTCGTCCTTGAATTAAAATGTGTAAAAACTTCCTAACTTCATAATTGTAAATTGTTCAAAATTCTTCTAACGTCACAAATAAAAAATGAAGAAAGTTTGTTGTACGAAGAACCCAGCCAAAATTTTTAGTTAATTCAGTGAACACATAGAAAAGTGTTCTTGTTCGGCAATATATTCAACTTTCAAGTCCACCATATAATCCACGAAAATATTAGCTATGTAATTTAAGCAGTTGTATTTACTGTAAATCGTCATTTCTTGTGATTTTTAACTAATTTGGACAATAATTTAGTTAATAAAACAGTTATACATTTTTAAAGTTATCCAATTTTAGAAAATGCGTGCTACACAAATATCTAATCTAAAAATATGGAGGGGCTGAAATCTCACAGCTCTGAGATATCAAGACTTCGGTCTGGGTAAAGGATTTTGATATAGTTTTCGACAAAAATCTTTTATGAGGACATGGTTTTTAGTTTTGGGCAGCGATGTATATCAAACATAACTCTTTATTAAAGTACAAGTATTTTTTATCTCTGTTTAAAAATTTATTACAAAACTAACACGAAACATCAATACGTTGCCGGAAAATTATAATCAAAATTCCAAAAATATTGTTAAATAAAATAAAATCAAACTTTTTCAAAATTCCAAAAATTAGAATAAAATGAAATATTTAAATTTTTTCTAAATTTCAATAATATTTCAAAAATTCTTAAAAATTCAAACTTTTTCCAAAATTCTAAAAATATTGCAAAAATTATTACAAAATCAAATATTGAAAATTTTTTACAAATTCCAAAAATTATAATAATATCAGAAATTTGAAATTTTTCAAAATTCTAAAAATATTCCGAAAATTCTTACAAAATCAAAAATTAAAACTTTTGCCGAAATTCTAAAAATATTGCAAAAATTACTACAAAATCAATAATACAAACTTTTTCAAAATTCCAAAAATATTTCAAAAACTATAACAAATTCAAAAGTTTCCATGTCCAATTTCATTTTCAATTACATTTACGTCATAAAAACAGCTTCATTTTCTTTTTCCAAAAAATTGGCTAAAAAAATAAATGAAATCATTTTTTGACATACTTGACATTATTTTTTGACAACCTTATAATGCCATAATTCTCTATAATAATAATAAAATATCATGTCATACAAACTATTAATTTTATTTTTTTCTAAAAAAATTGGGTAGAAAATAAATAAAAACCTTTCTTTTGACATACTTGACAACATTGTTTGACAAACTTATAATGCCATAATTCTCAATAATAATAATAAAATTTCATTTCAAAGAAACAATTTTATTTTTTTTTTCCAAAAAATTAGGTAAAAAACTAAATAAAAATCTTTTGACACACTTGACAACATTTTTTTGACAAACTTATAATGCCATAATTCTAAATAATAATAATAAAATTTCATTTCAAACAAACAATTAATTTAATTTTTTTTCCAAAAAATTAGGTAAAAAAATAAATAAAAATCTTTCTTTTGACACACTTGACAACATTTTTTTGACAAACTTATAATGCCATAATTCTCAATAATAATAATAAAACTTCATTTCAAACAAACAATTAATTTTATTTTTTTTCCAAAAAATTAGGTAAAAAAATAAATAAAAATCTTTCTTTTGACACACTTGACAACATTTTTTTGACAAACTTATAATGCCATAATTCTCAATAATAATAATAAAACTTCATTTCAAACAAACAAATTAATTTTATGTTTCTTCCAAAAAATTAGGTAAAAAAATAAATAAAAATCTTTCTTTTGACACACTTGACACAGCGCTGTAGTTACGCAGGTGCAACAGGTGCAATCGCACTGGGCCCCTTATTTTTGGGGGCCCCAAATAGTAAATACATTAGAAAAACTTCACCAATAGTCAAAAAAATACCACGAATTGAAAGAAAAAATAAAGATGAAAATTCAAAATGTTTAACTTTCAAACAAATCTAGTTAAATCTATGATTTCATTTAAAACAAATATAATATAATTGAGTTGCTTTTTTGCTGTTTGTTTTTTCTAGGAAACAACCATCATATAATTTTAAAACACAACGTTTTAAGTTTTGAACACTATTCTAGGAAACTATTACTTAAAAATTAGTAAAATTTTTACTGTTTTGATTTCAATCCTTTGAAGTCAATTTTATTTTCGTTCATTTCATATGCAGAAAAAGAAAATTAGTACTTTTTCGCAATCCCTTTTATATTTTTAAATAGCAATTCTTGTATAATTGAAGAAAACATTTAAACAAATGACTAAACAAATGAATAAATCGAAGGAAAGCATCAAATTTTGTGAGCAAATGAAACAAAATATTTACGTACATATTTCCATTTAACGTAATAACGATATTTTTCTATGATAGAAGATGAAAAGCCTATTTTCAAGCAGACTTAATCCCCTGTGAAAGTGGTTTTAATTTGTTCACGAAAATTTGTTCACAGACGGGTTAGCGTCGAGTGGGGCAATTTCATTAAAAAGAAGCGTTTTCATCTCTTTTTGCAAAATGTTCTGTTTTTTATTTTCATAATTGTATTTGAAAATATTTTTCAAGTTACTCGCTTTAAAAGAACGCAGTAAAGAAGTGATATAAGGAACGGTTTTTCAAATTCTGGTTTAAATTTTAGTGTCTACCATTAATATTAGTGCAGTACTACATATTAATTTTAGATTAAACGATCTTTTGTATATTTAATTTTAAGTTGTAATTTTCACTTTTCTAAATAAATTTGTGTTTCCGGCTGCACGGATATTGTTTGAAAACATATATAAATAAATTTATAGAAGGAATACATCAGGAGTCAGGTAATAATACTACTTCTCTGTTAAAAACGGCTTATTTTTTAAAACTGTTTTTGAAACATTATTTATCTAAATTAGAAATGTCGAAAAGACACTTTGAAAGCGACGCACACAAAAGAGCAAAACAGATCCGAAAACCTGCAGAATTAAGTAGTCTTACTGGATCAATTGATAAATTTTTTAAACGAGGCGAAAATTCATCAATTTCAAGCACTAATTTAATTGAACCATGTAATTCAAACATTACGTCTCAACTTTAAAACAATAATGCGGCAGAAAATTTCAATGAGCTACAACTTCAAAATATGGATAACCAGAACGACAATGTAGATGATGAATCAGGATCCAATAGCGTAAATATTGACGGTATTTTATCTGATAATATTTCAGAAATTAGCAATAATCCACAAATAGAGAGCAGTATTTTATCTGCCAATTTCAAATATGATATATTAGATTCTGCAACTTGGCCTGTTGAAATTGGCAACGCACAACGGATGTTTTTGGCCGAGCAGTCACCAAAAAGTATTAAAGGCATCCATTATAAAAGAAATCCTCAAGGAAGATGTTTCAGTGACACTTTTTTTTATCGACAAATGAAAAATGGTGAAAAAGAATTAAGAAAATGGCTTTTATATTCTAACTCAGCAGGAAACATTTTCTGCTTTTGTTGTCGTTTGTTTTCATCGATAAAAATAAGCTTAACTTTAAGTGGATTTTCTGACTATGCACATACAGGAATACGGTTATCTGAACATGAATCTTCGAAGGAACACCTTGAATCAGCGTATAAATGGCAAAGTCTAGAATTTAACATTAAAAGCAGAACAGGAATAGACCACCTTAATGAAGATGTGTTCAATAAAGAAAAACAAAGATGGAGAATAATTTTGAAATGTATCGTAAAAACGGTATTGTTTTTAAGTGATCGAAATTTAGCTTTTAGAGGAAGCAACGAAAAATTGTTCGAACCGAATAATGGTAATTTTTTGGAAGTAATTGAATTGATTGCTGATTTTGTTCCAGAACTAAAAATGCATTTACAGTCAATAACTGAAACGGAAAAAAAGTACCATGATATTTTTCACCGATGGTTCAAAACGAAATTATCTTACAACTAGCTTCTAGAGTTTTACATATATTAGCAAGTAATATTAAATCATCGAAGTACTTTTCCGTAAAACTACACCGGATGTTTGCAAAAAAAAACCAGTTGTCCATTATTATTCAGTATGTTAAAATAGCGGACCAAAAGCCAAGTGTACAAGAAAGTTTCTTAAGCTTTGTAAATATATTGTCCTCAACCGGCGAAAATTTAACACACGTCCTTATTGAGGAATTAAAACTATTAGGAATTGAAATTGCTAATTGTCGTGGTCAGTCATAAGGGAGTGAAAAGTCGAATTTTAGAAATTAACAACAAAGCATGGTATACGCCATGTGGTGGACACAACATCAATCTAGTGATTGGAGATAGTGTTAAAAACACTATTAAAAGTCAAAATTATTTCACTACATTAAATAATTTAAATAAGATTTTTGCTGCATCGACAACGCGATGGGCCATTCAAGCAAAATATTTAAAAATTAATTAAAGCCCCCAGCCATACTCGATGGGAATATCGCTTTAACAGTATAAAAGCCGTGAAATATCAGATGAAAGAAATTAGTCTTGCATTAGATGAACTTAAGAATAGCTATCCAGATTGCAAAACTCTTGCTGTATCTCTAAAAAAACAAATAAATTCTTATGAATTTATTGTATTGACAACAATTTGGTATCAATTGTTATCAAAGCTTCACATCTTCAGCCAATTGCTTCAACGAAAATATTTGGCAATCAATATTGCATTACAACATACAAGAGCTATGTTATTATCGCTTGCTGATTTAAAAAACTATTCTCTTATAAAAAACTATTGCTTATAAAAGAAGCACAAGAAATATCGTTAGCAATAAATATAACAGCACAGTTCACTAAACGGCCTGCACGTGATACCCAAGTATTAACAAGTAGAAATAGAGAATGTTTAGATAAATCACCAGAACCTAGCCGAGTACATATTCTCAAAAGATTAGCTGACTATTATTATTATACAGACCCAAAAAATAAAAGAAATGATAAATATGACAATATAGATGTTATTAGTACAGATGATATACCAAATGAAGGAATTGAACTTTTGTGATGATATTGATATAGGTGAGCTCATTCCTGAAATTGATGATGAATGTAGCCATCTACACCTTACTGCTGAAAATCAACTTAAACAGTCTTATTTTAATAACTTAATCGATACAGTGGTAAATTCACTGCAAGAACGATTTGAATCGTATAGTTCTTTAAATCAAATTTTTGGTTTTCTTTTCGATAATAAGAAGCTAAAACTATGAGTACAAATGAATTCAATAGTAATTGTGCAAATCTAGTCAAACACTTAGAAGGGGATATTGAAGACGTGGAGTTCAAAACTGAACTTTCTATGTTAAGATATATTTTAGAAGATAATAATACTATTATAGACAATTTGGAATTTATTCTAGAAAGGAATATGGAAGAATTATATCCAAATGTATGTATCGTTTATGGAATAATTTTAACAATACCAATTACCGTTGCTCATTGTGAACGATCGTTTTCAAAACTGAAATTAATTGAAAATTATTTACGGTCAACAATGTCACAAGAAAGGCTTTCTGGATTAGCAATACTGTCAATTGTAAATGCAACAGCCAGAACAATTAATTATAATGACATAATTGATGAATTTGCCAGCAAAAAAGCTAGTAAAATTTCTTTATATTTTCATATTTTTTTGAAGTAAAAACCAATAAATATGAATTCAATAACATTTTTAAAAAAAATTTTTATTGTCTGCGACTGCATAGGGCCTCTTAAGGCCGCTGTGCACAGGGCCCCTAAAAGTCAAACTACGGCGCTGACTTGACAACATTTTTTTGACAAACTTATAATGCAATAATCTAGTTTTTGATCTCACATACCAATCCCGACCATCAAGATTTCTCCAAATTTAATGTTCCTACTCGTAATCACTTAAAATGAACGTTTTTAAGCCAAAAATATGACAATTTGCTATTTTGACACACATAATGATTTTTTGACATACTTCCGGTACAGTTATCGAACACAGCGTCCTTTCGGACCTGTCCCTTGTGAATACCTATTTTTAGAAAAAAAAATTTTTGAAATCCCTCCAGCGGTTTTCCCTGCAGCGTAGGTAATGACGGACGGCCGGCAGACAGACATACATTTTTTTTTTTTGCTTTTTTAGAATCAGTAGGTCCTAAAACGTCGAGAAATGCCAAAAAAAGTGGGGGTAAGAATTTCACTTTGAGCTCATGAATGTAATACTTAGGTCTTTCAGACCGAAGTAATAAGTTGTTGGAAATAAACCAAACCACGAAGGCTAATTCCATATAAATATTTTAAAATTTTTGTTTCTTTCATTAATAAATTTTTTTTCAGTATTAGCTCCGAAAAATGATTACTTTTAGAACTGTTTAGAGTTCGCAAAATTGTATTTTAGCGGCCTAGTACTTAAAGTCGTTATGACAACACTTTAGCGGATTCAAAATTTGTTTTCATTTAATAATATAATTATTTTCAAATTATAATCACAATTGCTTTGATAAGTTTTGTTCAAAAATCAAATTTTTAGGTACGCAAGAATACAAATTAAGCAATAAATTAGAAAAAAATCCTAAGAGCTAATACAAAAAAACGTTGTATGCAACACGTACGCAAATGGCTTTAGCAGACTCATCTTCGGATTACAGACTCGGCTAGCGCCTCGTCCGGAAACATTACGATTCGAACGCTAAAACCATATTTTGCGTCTTTGTTACATAAACTACTATTATCCACGACTACTAAAGAATATATACTTTCCATGCGTATATCTTTCATTGTAATTGTATTCATTCCTTTCTATATATCAAATTCTTTTTTATTTATTTCATTCTGCTTTATTTAATCAAAATTCCCCTAACAAATTAAAAACTTGATTTGTTGGTATAGTAATATAAACAAGATAAAACAAGAACAATACATATTATAAAAATATGGAGGGGCTGAAATCTCACAGCTCTGAGATATCAAGACTTCGGTCTGGGTTAAGGATTTTGATATAGTTTTCGGCAAAAAACTTTTATGAGGACATGGTTTTTAGTTTTGGGCAGCGATGTATATCAAACATAACTCTTTATTAAAGTACAAGTATTTTTTATCTCTGTTTAAAAATTTACTACAAAACTAACACGAAACATCAATACGTTGCCGAAAAATTATAATCAAAATTTCAAAAATATTGTTAAATTAAATAAAATCAAACTTTTTCAAAATTCCAAAAATTATAATAAAATCAAAAATTTAAAATTTTTCAAAATTCTAAAAATATTCCAAAAATTCTTACAAAATCAAAAATTAAAACTTTTTCCAAAATTCTAAAAATATTGCAAAAATTATTACAAAATCAAAAATACAAACTTTTTCAAAATTCCAAAAATATTTCAAAAACTATAACAAATTCAAAAATTTCCATGTCCAATTTCATTTTAAATTACATTTACGTCATAAAAACAGCTACATTTTTTTTCCCAAAAAATTGGCTAAAATATTAAATGAAATCATTTTTTGACACACTTGACATTATTTTTTGACAAACTTATAATGCCATAACTCTCTATAATAATAATAAAATATCATGTCATACGAACTATTAATTTTATTTTTTTCTAGGAAAATAGGGTAAAAAATAAATAAAAACCTTTCTTTTGACACACTTGACAACATTTTTTTGACAAACTTAAAATGCCATAATTCTCAATAATCATAATAAAATTTCATTTCAAACAAACAATTTTTTTTTTCCAAAAAATTAGGTAAAAAATCTAAATAAAAATCTTTTGACACACTTGACAACATTTTTTTGACAAACTTATATGCCATAATTCTCAATAATAATAAAAATAAAACTTCATTTCATATAAACAATTAATTTTATTTTTTTTCCAAAAAATTGGGTAAAAAAATAAATAAAAATCTTCCTTTTGACACACTTGACAACATTTTTTTGACAAACTTATAATGCAATAATCTAGATTTTGGTCTCACATACCAATCCCGACCATCAAGATTTCTCCAAATTCAATGTTCCTACTCGTAATCACTTAAAATGAACGTTTTTTAAGCAAGAAATATGCAAATTTCCTTGTTTTGACACACTTGACGATTTTTTTGACACACTTCCGGTACAGTTATCAAACACATCGTCCTTTCGGCTCTTCCCATTGAGTAAACCTATTTTTAGAAAAAAGAGATTTTGAAATCCGTCCAGCAGTTTTCTAGATTTCGTCGGTTGTGACGGCCGGCCGGACGGCCGGACGGCCGACAGACAGACACACATTTTTTTTTTTTTTGCTTTTTTAGAATCAGTAGGTCCTAAAACGTCGAGAAATACCAAAAAAAGTGGGGGTAAGAATTTCACTTTGAGCTCATGAATGTAATACTTAGGTCTTTCAGACCGAAGTAAAAAACAAATATGTTTTATTTTGTTTTTCTTTTCATAGAAATATTTCAATATGGCGATATAAACTTTTAAAGGAAAACTTGAATGAAATTATTTGAAATATTTGTAGTCGTGGATAAAATAGTATCTTGTATTCACTTAGGATGAAGGCAATTCTTCACTCGGCAGATTCCCTCCACTCGCTACGCTCGTTCCGGGAAACTTCATCCTCGTGTAGAATTGCCTTCATTCTAAGCTCATACAAGAATCTACTATTCTTCAATTATAAATTCGAAAGAAAATTACAATCTTTTTCTAGCATTTTTTTTACGATTAAAACAGTCAATGATGGCGAACATTAATAAAAACAAATTTTTCTTCTCCTATCACAGTAAATTATCAATTACATCACACTATCCATGACATGTAAGTTGATTATTACAAAAAGTGTAATGCAATGAGAAAAAAAGTGTTACGTAATGTATTTTCATATATATATTACCTAACACTTTTAATAAAAAGAAAAATTTTTAACTAAAGAAAAATTTGATTTTTAAAAATTAAATATTTCAATACATTTTGACACAGAATAATGCAAAGTCTACCACAATTTGTAAACTATTTGCATTTAATTTATAATTAGTAGTTCATTTTTTCAAGTAATTATACGCGTTTGGGCATTAAAACAAAGCCGTAGAAAAAGTATATAACAAACCTCGAGCTGCAAACCATTTTCCATGCTCGTGAAGGTACTGCGCTCGCCGCTACGCGTCTCGTGCGCAATATTTTCCCTCGCATGTAAAATGCTATTTACAGCGCCAGGTATGTTACTACTATACTATTATTGTTTCTTTTTTATTTTTATTATTCATGATAACCTTCATCGTCAAGCTTTATCTCATTCACGTGATGTGTTAGTGCTTAGGCAAATTCCTCGTGTGTATCGTCATAGAGACAAGATGTATCGTCATAGAGACTATGTTTTATGGCCCCTTGGTTAATTTTTGTAAAGTTCATATGCTGAAGCTTTAGCCTCTACCGAGCCAGTCGGCCACTCAAGTTTTCTGTGACATAATCCACTTCAGACATGAGTGGTCGGTCACGATAGTGAATCTGTGATCTTCAACATAAACCCTGAATTTCTTCACACTTAGAATTGCCGTAAGACACTCAAGCTGATACTCATCGGACTTCTTGGCCAACATTATCAACTTGATACAAGATATTACCAACGCCTGTCACGCTAGCGTCACACTGGATGAAGAACTCTTTATTATAATCGGGATTAATTAAAAGTGAAGTTTTTAAATTTTCAATAGATAATTGGGCTTCCAAAGTCCAATTTAGCTTGTTCGAACTTTCATCTAATAAATCGGTTGTTGGATATACTACACTCGCAAAATTTGGAAAAAATTGCTAGCACCATTCCGCCATACCCAGAATAGAACGAATCTGCATCACATAAGTTGGAACAGTCCCAAATAGCGTAATTCTCTCAAAACGAACTTACTCTTGTCAAGATTTATCGTCAACCCAGCGGCGTTTATCAATTAAGAAACTATATATAGCAGTTCCACATGATCTTGGAACGTTGACGAGACCACCAAGTCATCCAAATAGACGAAGACATTCTCATGATATTAGTGAGGAATCACCTTATGCGTCAGACGACACATTGTCTGGGGTGCATTGCGTAGTCCAAAAGGCATGACCTTGAACTGATACAGTGGTCTTGTATCTTTGGATGCTTCTGTCAAAGGAATTTGAAAGAAAACATACTTGAGATCAATACTAGAGATGTACTTCGTGCAATTTAGACGACTTTAGGCCATCGATCAAAGGAAGGGATTTAGCGTCCTTCATGGTCGGAGAATTTATACGACGGGATCCAAGCATGATCTATTCTTCCCAGAACTCTTCTGAACAGACGCGACTAGCGAGCACCAGGAACTACAGGACTCCTCGATCATTCCCATTTGAAGCATCCGGTCGAGTTCGGCATATATCTTTATCTTAACAGCCGGCGATGTTCATGCCTCTGTTTAATAGGGACATTATCCCCAACATCGATGACATGTTCAACCAAAGGAGTTTTTCAGAAACTGGAGACTTTGATCCTCTCAAGTACCCGAAGCTGGGCAGTGGTGAGGTAATGCATTTTTATGTCTTCAGATTTTCCTCGTGTCAGCTCACTGACAAATAAAAGAATAATACCAAAAACCTTCCAGAAATCGATGCCCAAGTAGAGCTCTTCACGCAAACCAGGAACAATATGGCAGTGCCTTTGTTTAGTGGAGCGATTCAGGGTTATCAGTACATCAACTTATCCCGAAATCTAAACTTACAATATGATATACCGACTGACTTTAACAACTCTAGTGAATTTCTTCCCAAAATACTAATCGTGGCAGCAGATGTTGCAGCACACGAATCGGTCTAGTATCAAAAGCTTCCAAATAAGTAGACGACTCTGGTTCAGCAGCATATTCAACTACTTGCTGAAGTTCACTGATTCTTAAACCTGTTGACCTGGTTGAAACTGGTTCAGACCACAATCTTTCGAACTTCCGACATAATGTCCGAAGTTCGTCCATTTAAGTAGTGTATGGCTACTAAAGTATAGCATTTTGAGATTCACACTCAGCCACTCCCTGGAAATCTCTATCATTTCGCCTCCAGCAAATGGAGATTTAACGCTCTAATTTCCACGAGATACTTATAGACGCTTTCCTTATGGTTTTACTTGTACTTTAATTTTATAATTTTAATTTATCATTTTATTTGTGGTAATTAGACTGCGCGCCTTTGAGTTTTAGGTCATTTATTCATTCCGTAACTTGGAAACGGATAATGTCTCTTCCGTCGGTTTCTATAGATACTCAAGGATTTCTTTGTTCTAGATTTTTCTTTAAATCTGGAGTTCGTTGCTCAATTATAAAACTATTTTAACAATTTCAAAATTCACCGCTATCACCTTTTTAACAAATTTATTATAGTTTGTATTTTAATTGAGTATAGGAAACTCTTTCAATCTGTAGGTTTAGATACTTTTAATAAAAAAAGATACAACAATTTTATTTAAAATTCACTATTATATTTCACTTATATGTTTTTACACTTATCTCTACGATGTAAGCCTCGCTATACAACTTTAATCTCTTAGTGCAGCAATGCAGTATGCCAGTTTTTTTTAATTTCTTGATTCTAGAAAATTTAATATAACGTTACTCCGGTCAAGAACTTGTCATAAACATAACACAATCTTGTTAGTGCTGTTCTTTTAATTAATTATCTATTTTATTTTGCTAGCTGAGCTGAGACTGACTGTCTAGGTATCGGTTTAGTAAAAATTGACTGCAAAAGTTGTTTTATCATTAGAGCAGCTTGCTTTGTAAAAATTTGATTAATGAGATTAAGCAATCAACAATAGGACTTGATACGCAGCGTTTATGATTATAACCTCACTTTATCACAAAAAATAAACACCGTTGTTAATGTTACTTATAAGTGTTAACACTTGAATTTATCTAAGAAGGGGAAACTGATTATCTTAAATTTATTTATTTATTGGCAAGGCTTGGTTATTGAAAACCCGTTATTGTCATATTTCATTTAAAAATGAAGAAGATGTTTCTTGATGGCAAGTAAACTTTGTATTCCCGGGATTTTTTGCTTGACAATTCCCGGGATTCCGGTAATTGTCAAGCAAAAAATCTAACTCTAATGGCAAGCATTTATCGAGATATCTATTTAATGAATTAGACAATTCCGCGTGGTATCAACAAAAGCAAAACTGTTAATATGGAACAAATTAATTAATATCCTGGCGGTTTGTGCTAGAGCGGGTTGTTCAAAGCCGATGATCGAATACCGACTCATAAACTATCTCGGTCAAATACTGATTTGATTTCAGCATCTGAGTTTTTTCGAGAAGAATCCTAATAGTTTCTCATGGCTGTGCAGTTCCAATACTGATCCACTTCTCATGTTCGATACGTCCTTAGTGATACAGTATTCAAAATCGTTTCATCTATGCTCTAACACATAGTGATGTCTAATAATTCGGTTTTAAGCTGTAACGACGGACTATTTTCAATTTTTACTATTTTAATAATAGTATATTAATATTCAGACAAATTCGCTAATAATTTATTAATTTATTCTCCTCAATTGTAGAAGAGTAGGGACATTTGTTCGTACTACTGTGAACAATTTTTTTGTAGACGGTTTTAGTTACGTCACTCGTATTAATAAAACATGTTTTACATATTGATTGTTTAATTTGAAAAAAAAAAAAAGTAGAATTTATGGTTGTATTAATGGAAATTGATTGGAAGGGGAAACAGAAAATCGATGATATGATATATATAAACGATCAAATTGTTTAGATCGGGGCAATTAATATATAAAAGTAAATCAAAGAGATTAGTGATTAATTAAATTTTTATTTATTTTCATTTATAAACTGTTTAAAAATATATCAATTTTATGCCAGAATGTTGAGTTTGTATTTTGTGACATTTCAAAACCATAATTTGTTTCAGTGATAATTTGAATTGAGATTTTAAGCAAAAAAAAAATATTTATATATATAAATATGACAGAACCAAAACAAATCGAAAGTTTAAGTTTTTTAAGAAAAAATAATGTTATCTGGACGATTTGTGTTTTATTTGCACTGCACATGCAGTGTTAGTATGTAGAGCAGCTACCACTAATATTGTGTCGGATGCAAAATTGAATAATAATTTAATCAAAAGTTAATACTAATAGTAATAACTAATAAGCATATCATAGAAATATATGAATTCAGCGATTCTCATCTTCTTTTTATCCAACATTTTCCCATGATACCTGTAATCAAGAAGCAACCAAAAAAGGTTAATAGTATTGTTGGGCTTTGAAGTACAAATAATAATTGGAGTATAGATAAATTCGATCAAACTATGAAGGATATATTTCAATAAAATGAATTACAACCTATACATAATACAATCAACATTTGGTTTCATGGACTGGTTTCGGGAAGAAGACAACATTCAAGATATAATTAACGTAAGCCTTTGATTTATTTTATATAATTTTTGTGTTTTAGTTCTTTTTATATTAAATTATTTAGTTTTTGGTTATATTCAGTATATAATTTAGTTTTTTTTTATACATACATTATTCTGTGATTCATAATAAGAGATCTCCAAGTGTAAATTTGTTTTGTCATAGATTCAGTTTTCCGGCTTAATATTACAGTTTTCATATATTTTTTTGAGCTTTCCGGTGTAAAAGAATTTTATATTTCGTATAAAGTCCAAATTTTATTACAAAGCATATGCTGAATGCAAGTTGATATTCGTTCGTCCAAGATAAATTTTATGCAGTTTTTGGGTATTTTTAGTAAAGCAGCCAAGTGTTAATGAATTGAGCTGATTAGTATAGCTAGTTTCAGTATAATTCTGTTATAGTAATTTATCAATTGGACGAATTTCTGAATTCGGTTTTTGATTGATGTTTGCCCGGAAATTCTATAAAGACATTATTTTATCTTGCGAATACAGAATACCATGGTGCTATCTTGTGACTGAAGAAATTGAAGGTGTTTGCGACAAAAACGCATTTGGAGCTCTAAATATGTATACACCAAACTCGCTATGCTTTTGGAATAGATAATCTAGATGAAGTTTGTGTTGTTGACAAGATGTTTAACCCTTGTTAACACTGAAACATTTGGTATGATTGCGTAAGGCAAATGGCATTCGGATGATTTCTAAAAAGTCGAATGGAGTTGTGATTGCCATCTTTTGAATATTTTTAATCTGCTACTGAAATGAGATGATAAAAGGTCTAACAAGGTCTATTTCATAGAAAAATTTGCATCCATGCAAGTGATAGATAAACATTGAATTTGCGTTAATGGATTGCGGTTTTTCACCTTCATGGTCTGCAATCATATGTTGAAATTCTGTAAACGTAGTTTTTTGGTGTCATATGTTTATAAATAATCTTTACAGACTAAATTCACAGACTGCAGCTGGAAGATGGACCGATGAAGATGGCAAGAGTATGAAGTAGTGATTACTATGAAGTAATTTTAGGAATGAATTTCATGATGCCTGCTGACAATCCTCATTACTTCAACACATAATTTTTATGAGTTAAGTTTGGACAATTATATCTGTTTGGTCAAATCTTTTTGTTTTATTTTTGTATCACAATTATTATAAGAGAATAAGTTTGAGAATTTGACGTAGCAATATATTGGATTGTTTTTTTTTTTAAATTATTCTAACTAGCAAAAAAACAATACATTAATCAATTATATATTCACCATTATTATCTACGACTTCTTCGCAACGATCAACAAGTTTTTCAATGCCACGTCGATAAAAATCACCCGACCTCGAATAAAAAAATTCATACAACCAAACATCTAATTCCACGTCGTTATTGAACGATACGCCGCGTAATGCATTTGAATTAAAGTTCTTCATTTACCGTTTGATTTCGCTCAAGCAATTCATAATCGATGATTCCTTCCCAATCCCACCATACACACAACATTGTCTTACGCGGGTGCGATTCTACACAGTGCACAGCACACACAGTACACAGCACAGTAACAGTACACAGCACAAATCTCTCGAGCAGCTTCCGCAGCATTAACACCTCGATTAAAAGCAAAAAGTAGATGGTGTCGAAAATGTTCGTTTTTGTCAACTTGACACTCCATTTTGATGACCTATAAATAAACAAATATTAAACCAAACAAGAAAACTTTTTTTACTAAGTTGTAGAGCAAACATATAAATTTAAACAAAAAGTTTTATTTACAACACTCTATTTTAAGTTTTAAAAAATCGGCCATTACTTATCCGACAAACCAAGAACTCTCTTCAAGATTAAGTTTTTCAATTGTTTAAATTTGACACTGTGGTGAACACTGAAATTGCGATGAGTTGTAAATGGCATTTTCGTGTTTTATGTCACGCTTTTTTATTATTGCTACGTATTTGCTCCTGAATCAGCCTATATCTCAATTCGTGAAACAAACATCCCCTACTAATTCATTCATTAAATGGTAAGTTAAAGTCATCAGGACTAAAGCCAACAACCAAAAAAAACAAAGCCAAGATAGTGTTGAACGAAACGTTCCTTTCCCAAAAAGCAATGGCTTCTTTTAAAAAAAGCAGCATTTTATAAAAAAGCTGTTCACACAGATTATTTTGCTCTCCTGTGCTTTTACTGAGCTACATTGAACAACTTCTTCTTTTATATATGCCGGTATTAACATTTCTTTAATTATGTCATTGCCGACTTGAGGTATCACGGATAGGTAATTTTTACATACAAATAAAAACATAAAAAATTTTTTGAAATTTTGTTTTTTTTATTTCTAAAAATATTTTAAATTTTATACTGTTTTTGCTGCAGAGTTTAATTTGTCCACCTTTTCATTGTATATATAATATAATATTTATATATGTTAATATATATTGAAAAAAATTAATAAACTTGTTATTTTAATTCTTTTTAAACGATATTTTCAAATAAGAACTTATTTAAATCACAATTAAAAAAAAAATGAAACTTTATAATTTTATGTACAAGTAATTTTTTTTTAATTTACAATAAATTACAAAACGAAATAATACAACGTAAAAATGAAGTGTTTTTAGTGTTTAGTTTCATAGCATTACAAAATTTTATACATAGATAGGAGCGGAGAAATAAGTTTATATTACATTTGCTTTACTTACTTATAATGATATAGTGAAATATTTTATTCAAGTTAAAGAAAGATTTGGATGGACATTATTGGGATTGACTACCTACGTTATTAATTGGTTCACTCTTCAATAAGTTTTATTATCACTTTTATCGTATTGAACTGTATAATTTTATTCAATGATGGGCGAGAATATTTATAAATGCAAAAATTTTGAGTTGACTATTTGATAAATTTCAATAAAAAACACCAACTTATTATCTTGATCCAGATGAATTATTATTTATATTTAAGAAAATTTTTGTATGTGATTTTGTGAGATACGTTAGTAATTTTATAATTTTTTAAAATAAAATGAAACAATTCATAAATGTTTTAAAAAATTGAAAATGTTTGTCTAATCGTAATAAGTTTTAGTTTTATTTCAACACTGGTGGAAATATATAATTTTTATGAATATCATATTTATTGAGATACTTTAACAATTAACAAATTGTGATAGAATTGATTCAATAAAAGTCCGAACGGAAAGATGTCCGATAGAAAAAGATAGATTTCTTGATCAGACAGATATGCATACAAGTAGAATTAGATGTATCAAATTAGTTAAAATCAAAAAACTAAGTAGAAACGGAATTATCCAACAAATTTCACAAAACCCATTAAATACATTAACCGAAACTACTTTATACAATTTCGGAACAGTTTTGTTTAAATTGGTTAAAATTAGTCATAACATATTGTTACGATTACAGAAAAATCCAGACGATTACAGTGACTTCCAGAAAAATCAAATCACAACAAAACACAACAACCAATTAATGAAATGAATAGTGTTGTTGTTGTGTTTCGTGGAATTTGTTCACAATAAACAAAATTTAATGATTTTATGAATCAAATCAGCATAACGTAAAGTAATCGAATATTCTACTGTTTTCTCAAAGTTTCTAAAAAGTGACCTCGAATTATCTAGAAATTAAGCAGAATAGTATAAAAGCTTGTATATTAGTGATTACCCAGTGAACACAAGACTTGTATATTAGTGATTATAGTTTTATTTTAAGCCTGCGATAATAAAGTTAAAATTATAAAAGTGATTTTTAAATTAGTTATTGTGAATAAAGTTTTAAGTGCTATTGAATAAATATATTTTGTGTATTATTTTGAACGTTGTGTTACTGGAAATTTCTACAATAAACCGTTGGAGTTTCGAAGCTGTTCAAAGAATATTCTAGTTAGGAATATTGTTTGCTGTAGATGGGTTTTTTGTGAACAATTAAGCTCAAGTACATATTGGAAAGCTGTATTGTTTTCCTGTTGTTGTGAAACAATTAAGGTGTTGAATACTTAATAAAGCCTGCTGTTTGTGCTTACTAATCAGTGATCGAACTATGAAGAGATTTGGGAACTACGTTTATCGAATTGAGAGTAAGGCCAATTTGAAGTAAGGTCCAATTCGAAGAATATTAAATCCACCAAAGATCAAATGAAAGTCCACCAAAGATCAAATAAACTACGTCCCAACTACAACTATACCATCACACATAATTTATAATCAAACAATTTTAATTCAAAATCATCTTTGTTGTATTTTTTTGTTCTTATTTAATCTTTTTTCAAATGGTTTACTTAGTGAAAAAAATAAAGCAAAAGAGAATTTTTCTATGGTATTAAATGGCTTGAGATTTTTCTTGCATTAGGTGCATTATAACGCTTATAAAATTGAAACCTCTTGGGTTAGAAAGCTGAAATTTTCGGAGGCTATAGTTTAAAAGTTTGCTTAAAAGTTAAGATGAATTTAAATAACATAAACTCAAAAATGATAAAAGCATCCCCTTTTGCGTTTGTTTTCATTTCAACAGCCCTAGGGTCTCAACCTTTAGACTTGAACTATTTTTTTTTTAAATTTTGGAAAGATTTATGTTGTATCTACGTGTGCAAAAGTTTTCAAATGTGAGCTTGGTCATTTTCAGCTAGATTAAGGACAACAAAGTTTATTAAATTTTTAAAACAGCTGATTTTCAGGAACCCTAAACGCCAAGGTTGTCATCTGGTTAAAAATGATAAAAAAAGTTTTAAATATTCGATATTTATAAATTTTATTAAAATATTATGATTCAAACGGAAGTTATAGCGCCCTTGATTATTCGACTTTTTGATTCTAGCCACTTAACCGGTACCCGGATATGGCCAGTTCACGAACTTGTCCAAGTATTTGCCGGAACATACACAAAAAATTATTTTAGTGTAGGTCGAAAAATGCGACCGTGAGAGTGCCGCCAAATTCCGTTATATCTCATATCGTTATATATATAACGATATGATATATATATATATATATATATATATATATATATATATATATATATATATATATATATATATATATATATATATAGAAAGTGAAAAAAAAGTTTATATATATATATATATATATATATATATATATATATATATATATATATATATATATATATATATATATATATATATATATATATATATATATATATATATATATATATATATATATATATATATATATATATAAACTTTTTTTTCACTTTGATTTTCCGTCTCCGCTTATCATATATAGTACCAAAATTTTTCCGAAATTCCGAGATGAAGCACATTACAATAGGTAGATTTTTATATGAAATCTACCTAAAAATATGAAGGGTCTGCAATCTCAAGGCTTTGAGTGAGATATCAAGACTTTGGTCTGTTAAGGATTTTATATAGTTTTCGGCAAAATGCTTTTATGAGGACATTGTTTTTAATTTTGGGCCAGCGATGTATATTAAATAAAAAATTCTTTGTAAAAGTACAAGTATTTTATCTCTGTTTAGAAGTTTGTTCCAAAACTAACACGAAACACCAATACGTTCCCGCAAAATTACAACATATCATAAATTAACATAATTTAGTGAAAAGATTATACGCTCAGCAAATTCCTCAAAAACCTCTCCAGTTAGCGCTCAGTAATTTCAACTTCAAAAGCAAACCCTTCTACCAACACCTAAAATTTTCTATTAGTACAGAAAACTTCTCAGAATACTTTTTCGTTTAGGTGAATGGTTCTTTTCATTATTTACAACTGATTTTTGCAATATTTTTAGAATTTTGGAAAAGTTTCAATTTTTAAGAATTTTTGGAATATTTTTAGAATTTTGAAAAATTTTAAATATTTGATTTCATTCTAGTTTTTGGAATATTTTTGGAATTTTGAAAAAGTTTGATTTTATTTAATTTAACAATATTTTTGGAATTTTGATTATAATTTTCCGGCAACGTATTGATGTTTCGTCTTAGTTTTGTAATAAATTTTTAAACAGATATAAAAAATACTTGTACTTTAACAGTTATGTTTGATATACATCGCTGCCCAAAACTAAAAACCATGTCCTCGTGAAAGTTTTTTGCCGAAAACTATATCAAAATCCTTTACCCAGACCGAAGTCTTGATATCTCAGAGCTGTGAGATTTCAGCCCCTCCATATTTTTTGAATTATTCCAGACTCTAAACCGGCTTTACGTTTGAGCCTATATATGTTTTGTGTTAGTTGAAACATACGATGATTTAAGAAGCGGTTTAATCGAACCGTTGTTTCAGTCAAGCTTTGCTTACAACTCCCTTGATTCCTTTTCCGCCGCACATTAAATCTTGTTCCTCAACATCTCTTGAAAAAATCATAGGTTAGATTTTACCATAATTTTTTTGCGCACCAAATTGTCTATCGCCGTCTCAAGCGACTTGAAATCTCACTTCTTAAAATCCACTTCTGCCAAGGATGACAATATCATCAGCGTAGGAATCATATGGACTGATTTCAATGACAAGACATTGTTGTTAGTCGGTAGTTTTGTTTTGCTGCACACATACTTCAAGGCTTTAAAAGTGTAGAAAAAATAGCATCATCCTGTCTTAAGCCGGAGTCAACTTTAGAAAACTTTGCTACTTTGTGTTTTATTTGTGCTCAGGTCTGGTAGGTACATGGTAAATGGTCTCATCTGGTACATCGCAATAGTTTTGCTAGTTCAGGTAAAATTGATTTTATCTCTGCGAAAGTTCATCCATAATGTATTTGTAGAAAATTGTCAGATCAACAACATTTCGTCTGTGCTACAAAGAATCAAGCTCATTAGTAAGAGTTGATTTGCCAATCAGTTTAACAGCTCTGCGCTGAACAGAATCAAGGCACTTCAAATTACTATAATAAGCTCCACCCAATATGTGAAAAAAGTACTCCATGCAGGGACGTATAAATGATTTATATATTAATAGAAGCGGTTCACTATTAAAAAACTTACATCATCCCAAAAAGCTCAATTTTTGAACAGCGTTCTTAGCTAGATTAAAAATATGAGAATTCCATTTCAATTTATTTTCAATTTCTACTCCTAGAACTCTTACAGATTCTTTTGCTACAAGATCTTTTGAGTCAAACTTTAATGGTGTGGATAATCTACAAAAATGACTGCTCGTATTGAATTCAACACTGTTAGAAACACCCCCATCGATTATTGTGTTTAAATCAGTGTTTAAGGAATCTATCAATTTCGATCTACAGTTATTAAGCGCTAACGCTGAATATAATTTGGGGTTTTAATGAGACGCATAAAGCGTGCTATCATCAGCAAAACTATGAATAGGACAAATTGTTAAATCCAACAAATCGTTAATATAAATAAGAAGAGAGTTGGTGACAAAGCAGAACCCTGAGGCATCTGAGACAAAGACATCCGATGAGACCCCATCCACATTAACGCGAAATTTACGCTCAGATATAAAACTCTGTAGCCAAGAAATAAGTTGCTCGTCTAAGGCATCTAAGCATCTCAATTTGCATACAAGATTATTGTGTCATACTTTGTCAAATGCTTTGGCAATATCAAGAGCAACACCGAAAGTTTCAACGGAAAACGGCAGATAAAAAAGTTGTAGGACTCGTCAAGGACAAGCGCCTTACGAAGTATAAAATATGCGGTGATTATCAAATTAAATAGGTGATGGCCCAGGGACTATTTTAGAAACAACCAGGGTTACATTGATTTAAATCAATTGAAGAAATATCTAAAATTTTTAAGCAAATTCAAAAAATTTTTTTTAATAAAATGTATTGCGTTGCGTGGTAGGAATTTCAATGTTTCACAACAACATATAGAAAAATTTTAAGAGCAAGGTCCCATTGTAACATGCGTGCTAAGGTGATGATGGATGCAGTTTTGCTTTTGTTTTTTTTATAAGTTTTTCTTAAAGAATTGAACTACTTAAACAATAAATCCTATTACATAATAAAAGATGACGTGCCAATATTTCATGATCGGATAGAGAAAAAAAAAGGGTAAAAATCCAATCCAATCTAAAGTTAATATGTCTAAACAAATTTGCACGAACAAAACTAAAATTGAATTGTCAATAAGTCAGTAAGTTTCATTGGCATAGTCCATGATCATGTGACGCACTGTCTTCCTTAATAATAAAAGAATAGATATATACTTCTATATAGGCTCGTTTTTTCGAGCAGCAATACCGTGCCATCTTGAAGGAATATTCTATAACTAACATTGAGAACACTACCATCGATCAAATACAGCTCATCCGCCAGCCTCCTTAAGATATCACCTTCGCTAGTGATATCCCACTTCTATTGACAGTGGTATGTGATATTTCACGCTAACACTTATGTGAGGTTGTCACGTCCGTAGATCAAAAATAAAAAAATTACAAATCAACAAAAACTGATCCCTCCATGTGAGAATTAAAAAATTTGAGCAAATTCAAAATTAATTAAAAATTCAATTTAATATAAAAATATTTTCAAATCTGCTAACATGGCTCTCGATATTGTTAACTGATCCAACATAACTTTTGAATAGTACAGAATACAACCATGTGATTAATTGAGCTAAAAACTGACCAGTTTAAGAACAGCCATAGTTGCTTCTTTTTGCCGAAAGCATTGAATGGGAAAAGCTACTTTTTGGCATTGTCCCATATATCAGAGCTCCGGATATATTCAAATCCTGGTTGTACAGCTACCCCAGGCACTATCAAATGTTCTTTGATTATTCTTCAAACTTAAAAGTACTCAGACAAGGATTATCGAAATGCGAGATGCGCTCACCATTCATGACAAATGACATCACTTAGAACACTCTAAAGCAGTAATAAAATATCTTAGTTTAGCAAGACGATTTTCATGTCGCTAGACCAACAATCAGTATTTCAGTGTAAAAATCTACTTACTAAAAACTGTTACTTTACTTTTATCTTTCGTTGCCCCTCAAAAGAATACAACAAAATCTAATGATTTATATAAAGGAGTTAGGACCACTTCTTCAAAAGAGTGGATATAGGACCACTGCTTTAAAAATTATACAAACCACTGCTTCAGGACCACTGCGCTTCAAAAAAAAAATACTTTTTAAAAATCAAAAAAATCTGATTTAAATGAAAAAAGCTGATTTAAATCAAATAAATCCGATTTTTTTTTAAAAAATCAGATTTTTATGCAACCCTGGAAACAACCGATAAAATTGAGATGGGTCTGTAATTTGTTGGACCAGTTTTACTACCATTTTTTGTAACTGGTTGTACTCTTGTAATTTCCCATATTTCGAGAAAAACTAATTTCTTATATAACAAATGAAAGATTTTAGTGAGGATTGGTGCTAGCTCCCTAGCAAATGTTTTTAGAATAATTGGAGGAATACGATCTGGCCCAGATGCTTTATTAGTATTAATTTGTAAAAGCATTTTCCGAATGATATTTTTCCGAATAGACTTTAGAAATCGGATTAGGTAAAAAATCAAGGGGTCACTTACACCCCGATTACTGAGGTTGTGTCACATCAGGTGACATGACTATAGTCATGTCACGTCGCTTAAAAATTGGTATTATTGAAGTCGGAAAAAACGGTCACGACTAAAACTATTATTCAACGAAAAAACTCAAAAACTAAAAAAAACTTACACGTTCTTCAATTTCACAAAAACAATTAAAGACGTTTGAAAAAATTATTGTCACATGAAAAATTGAGGCGACTAAAATGTCATTTAAAGTGACATCTGTCGTATAAAATGACTTGAGGCGTAAAAACCGACTTCAACAATACGAAAATTGATGCGATGTGACTTTAGTCATTTAAAGTGACATGACTTGCCTTCGGTAATCGGGGTGTTAGTGCAGAATTTTAAGAGAAATAATTTCCCAGGTTAGCTTTTTCTTTTGAGTCAATGACCGGAATATCTCTATCAATTAAGGGAGGTAGATAAGACTTACAAAAATCCACAGCTTCAACCATTTTATAGAAATTAAGTGAACCAGTTTAGCAAATTTAGATGCCTGTTTCTTATTAAAGAGATTTTTTCTGCATGTATTAGATTTCTACATATATTTCTCTCATAAAGCATGTCCATCTATATGACACATCGCTCGACCGGTTCTGAATTATGTTAAACTATTTCCACAGCTAACTACCTAAGTTAGAGAATTATGAAAACTAAGTAGTTTACTAACGCTTTTGCTAAATTTTTAAATAACTTATAATCTACTGACGTGTGAGTTTTTTGGTTGATTGGCTGATCGGAGTCAGAGTCGGAGTCGAAGTCGGATTTAAAATTTACAAACATGGAGTCGGAGTCGCTTAATTTTGGCACCGACTCCGCAGCCCTGGTTAAAACCGTGTACAAAATTTTGCGTCCTTCAACACCTCAGAACGCATGTTAGGTTGTTGTGTAACCTAGCTCTTAAAAAGATTTCATGTCGGTGTTGTTGGGATACATATTGTAATTCCTATTACACAAGAGATAAATAGTCAAATTCGGAGAGTTCAATAAAATCAATTTATGCGTTGCCGCTTATATTTGGGGGCTTTTTAAAAATCAATAAATGTTTTAATACATATAATTATTTTGGTTTTGATTTGTAACATTTTTTCATCGTGATACGCAAAAGTTTATTCTGTTTACAACAACGATGCTGTAGTCGATTTGTCTTGATCGGTCTCGTTTTATACTTTACGACTGGGTTTATGGTTTATGATGAGGTCTTAAAACAAATTAAACCATCATTAATATATTATATAGTATTAATCACTTAAGATCATCCAGGATTATCCTACACGTAAATACTTTTGCTGACATTTCACAAGGGATTTACAACTTTATTGTATAAGGCACCGTGAAAATTATAAAAATTTTGTAGATTTGACACCCGCAGTTTGATGTAACGTTGTTAAAATAAATTTACCATGATTGTAAAAACTTTGAATAATAGTAGTGTAGTAAATAACATTTATTTCGGAGTGACTTGAATGAGATATTATTGTTTAATAGTTTATTTTATTATAAAATCTCCAACTTTTCATTCAATTTAAAAAAAATTCAAAATTAAGATAAAAATTTTTATTTTAATTTTAACAAAACTAGTTTCGATTATCAAAATATCATCTACAGATCTGACATGAGAAGATGATATTGTATTCCACACAAAAATGCTGTTTCATATTCTTATGTAACTAATCAATTGTTGCATTGCAGCACATATGTAACAATTAGAACAGACCATAGATGAAGTAAATTCAAAAATAATTAAACCAAAAATGGAAACTAATAATATTTTTTTTGTACAGCAACTGTTAAAACGTGCTTTTATCAACTAAAATTAGAGGGAAAAGTTGCACTTTAACATCCAGGGTAGATAAAGTAGTACTTTAACAGCAAGGGTAGATAAAGTATTTTGATATAAGTATTTTGCTAAACAAAAAAAAATTGATTTGTTTGTTTATTTATAAAATTCAAAAATTTATCAAAGCCACCTATACTCATTTTTTCGTGAAACTGTTTTTTCCTGACACTTTTAAATTAAATTTATCATTCGTTTTCCTTCATTTTTTGGTCTTCTTTTACCATTACAATATTGACATAAACGCTGTTTACCATTACAGCCATTTACCATTACAATATTGACATAAACGCTGTATCACTAATTGTATGACGTGTAACAAATTTAATGCACATCATTTTTAAAATCTCAATAAATTGATATTCATTCAATTATGTATGTATAACAATCAAAGAATATGAACAAAATAAAATTTAACAATTATTCTAATAATTATTAAATGTGTATTTTAATTGAATTGTTTTTTCCTTAATTAATTTAACAAAAACAAATTATTTTCACACTTCTTTACAAAAAGGAAAAAAATATATAAGAAACATAAACTAAAGTAAAAATATTATTGTTAATATTAATATTTGATTGTAAAATTGATTTCAATATATACTATGTGTATTTTATGAGTTATTAAAAAAAACAAAAATACTAATAATAATTAATATAAAATATTTTCTAAACTTAATACACTATATATAATTTTGTATTTACTACTATTTCTCCTTTTCTTAAACGTGTATGTATAACTACGTCATAATAATATACATTATTTATATCTTTTTTTATATTTATTTTTTAAAATTAATTTTGTTTATAAAATAAATGGTTTTATTCAATTGTATTTTCATGATTAATGTTAAGTGAAAAATATATTTGTGATCATATGTGAACTGTGAAGGAGATATAATTATGTAGTTACAAAATTCTAATCATTAGTACAAAAAGATTTCCTAAATTTTTAGAATAAAATAAAAATCATAATTTCATAGGTTTATTTATTTACAAAACCATTCTAATTAAGAATCTCATTCGTTTAAGTAGAATTAAAACAATTTATAGAACTGCTTCGTGGTTAGATTAGAGGTGACGAAATATTAATAAACTTATAATAATAAATTTTTAATAACAAAAAAGAAATATAAAATTAACACAATTATATTTGTTGTTTATGTTATACTATTAAATTTTTTTAATACCTTCACTATTAAACGTTTTTCAATTAATAGGCCGTGTTTAAATTTTAAGATAAGGTTTTTTTTCTCTATTTATTTTGGTTATCAGTCTGAGAATTATTTTTATTTTTTGTTTTCTTTACATTATTTTTAAATCAATTATTTTTAAAGCGCAATTTAAAGCAATTATATTAATATACTCTAATCTTTAGATCTTAAATTTCTTTAAATATAATAACTTTATATTTATTTTTACATATTGATACGATTACAAAGAATAATAAAAAAACATTTAAGGATAAATATAATTTAGATTTAAAATTATGGTTTATAGCGCTATCCAGTAAGATGTTTAGGAGGAAATTCTATTTTAGGAAATACAACTCTAGAAAAAAATAAAAAAAAAATAAATATTAAAATAGTATCAAAAATAATAGAAGCTTGCTTTAGTTTATTTACGATCTAGGATTTTTTGTTGATTGCCATTCGGGATCATTTGGATCTTCATCGGGTATAAGGGAATCAATTGATTCTGTATCTTCATCTGATCCAACAATATTTTCTAAATTTTCTTCAGCAATTGTCGTTGCCGCAATTGTTATATTATGTTCTACATCGTTTAAGATATTATTTCCCATATCATCGTCTTGTTCATTATTTAAAAGTTCACTGTTTAATTGTAAGAAATTTTTTATAATACTTTTGTGATCCACTGGCATAGATTTTAACATTTCTTCATAAAAGCATTCAGAAAGAGGAAATTCTAATGGATCATAAGGTGGTATTACCTATAAATTTCAACATATTTTTAATCAAAACATAAATTTATAAAATATTTATAATTTACTACTTCTCTAACATCCGGTGTATTGCTTCTACGACATTCTTCTCTTGACATTTCTCTTTCTTTAGCTAGTTTTAGGGAAACAGTTCGGCGACGCTCGATTGGACGTTTTCCGTTATTTCCTGAGATCGGTTGAATGTTGTTAGGGGTAACTATAATAAAACAAAAAAACGAATCGAATAAAACGACAATGTAATGTGAATTGGTCATGTAAAGTATGTTTACGACAGATACTAATGAATATTTCATTCATGTATATTAATAATTATATCAAACTCAAAAGTAAACCAATCTAGGATTGAACTATAGTAGGATTTTCCGTATGCCAACCTTTATAATCATATCAAAGAAGTAATGATTGATAATTTTTTAATGCCCGATTTTTCTCGATAGACAAGCTGACGAGATGACATACTCAAGGGTTTCATGGCATAGGATATCAAAGTTGGATTCAATTTGCTACGAAAAATATAAATGAAAGCAGGTTGGAGAGGTGGGAATATTTCTCATCAGAGAGGGAATTTAAGACCTAGGTGTTTATGGACGCTTCACATGTTTGTGGATTAAACCCACTCGAGAGTCGAGACTACTGTTTTGATGCAATAGTTGTTATAGCAAATTTAATATTTACGTATAATAGCAAATTTAATATTTACGTTTTAATTATTTTTTTATTAAGAGTTGTATAATGGGAATTACAATGTCACAATACATAGACACCTTTTAGTATACAGGAGGTCCCACGTTGGATGACACCATAAGAAAATTGCCTTAAAGTAGGCTAAGTCAAAAACACATAATCTCGTGGTTTTATATTGAAAAAGATGTCTAAATTTCTCTTAATTTTCGCCATAAAAATAAACCAAAGTTAAAAAACTTAGAATTTATCGCTTTGAAATAATTGAAGTTTTGTCTCAGATTTTACAAACCTTATCACCGTTTTTTTTTTAAAGAATGAAGCATTAAACAATAAATCTTATCACATAATAAAATATGACATATGCATTCCGTAAAAAGATGTCGCAAGTAATAATAAAAAAAAAGGAAAATTCAAATTTTTTAAATATTTATAGGACGACAACAAAAATTTAATAGCCAGCTAGGGGTATTTTTTTATCATTGTCTTCCCCAATGATTAACGACTACATAAAGAACTATATGGATGCTTATTCCTTCGAGCAAGTAATAGCACGACATCAACTAAACATACTCCATAACTAAGCTTGATAGTGCTCTGGTTAACTAATCGAGTTCAATCGCCAGAACTCCTAAGATATAGTTCTGGGCTCTGACTAATGATATCTCATTGCTAGGGCAACCAAAATATGCAAAATAAAAACATTTTTTGTATGAGTTGTATAAATATGTATATACAAATTTTATTGTATTTATCTTATACATATGTATCCCCATTTCCACGAAATATACATGAAATATACAACCCGTACAAAAAATGAGTATGAAAAAATTCAAAACTGCTGGGGGTAACATTTGATCCTCTACTTAAATTCAACGCTCATGCTCAACAAGTGAACACAAAACAAAAACAGGAATAATACACTGAAACCTCTAGCGGGTAGTTCGTGGTGTAAGGATAAAAACACAATAACAACAGCATATAAAGCAATAGGAAGGCCTTTCATAAATTACGATGCTCCCATATGGACACCCACTGGAATAAGTTACAAATAACACGGAACGCAGTTTTGCGTACAGCAACCGGATGTCATTTGATGGCCCATCGAGATCACCTACACGAGGAATGTGACATATTGCCGGTCCGTAAACATACCGAAATGCTTACCAAACAATATCTATGGGCGTCATAGAGAGCAACATGCCTGCAATGACACCTTATTCATAACAACACCACCTAGAGACATAATGAGGACTGCAAAATGCTTCTTATAAGATGTTAAAAACAATCAAGTCATCGGTATTTTTACGTTTTAGACGGGCTTAAAAATTCATACCAAAGTTGTTGAAGACACTGACAATAAAGAACTACGGCCCGAATCGAGTTCTTCATAGCAAGCCACCCAAGCAATCGCTGTCGAAAAAGTGAAGCTACCACGCAGCACCAGAACCATCCTAGCGAAGTTAAAATCCGGTTGGTCACGCATTTTAAATAACTACATGAGTAGAATTGACAAGGAAATTGTTGTAAAGTGTTCCGCATGTGAGTGCATGCCACATGATGCTACTTTTCAACTGTCCAGAGAAACCAACCGACCTGGCGAAGGAAGATCTGTGGTACCACCCAAGGGAAGTAGCAGAGTTCCTGAATCTGGACTTGCAGCCGGAAGAATAGCACCACATTTTGTCGCTACAACAACAACAACAACAACAACAACCAGTGGTATTGGATATCTCACGTTAGCTCGTATTTCATTATCATGGATTGAGGAACCGCGGGAATGTCATTACACTGGAGCTTTCTTAGTTCTATTACACTGGCTAATTAACAAACAAATTAGTCGATTTGAAAGATTTATTAAAACAAATCAACATTTTGTTTCTAAATAATTGTAAAGGAACTTATTCTTTTACCAATTTCTGACAACCAAATTACATTTTGTCGATTGATACGACATTATTCAAGCTTTAGTTATAACTTATAACGACAACCTATCTTTGAGAAAAACCTATAAATGAACAAATTATTATATTATTACCACCTTTACATCTTGTCATATTTAATAGGAGTTTATAGCGTGGATTGTAAATCAAATCTTTAATGATATAAACATATTTTAATTTTTGTTGTATCTCTGTTTAGGAGCATAGAGAGTCCACTATACTGGACCATCTAACTCTGTTGGCTGCAATTGCTTACAGTTCTCCCCATGTCTTGCCAATTGGTTTTGCTTCAGCTAGGTAGCGCCGTTTTCGTTTACGTCATTGGGGGTCTTCAAACTTTCCTTTAATCCTGTGGACATCCTTGTTATATCTTCAGCTGATTTTCTCAGTGTATGTCCTATTATCTCTATGTTTTATATCGGTCTCAATGTCTAACTGCTCTGTTTACCGTAGAAATTCCTGGTTACTGATGTGTTTGGGCAAAAGTATTTAATCTGTCTTCTCAGACATTTGTTTACAAAAACCTGTAGTTGATTTGTGATCATTCTTGTATGTTTCCATGTTTTATATCCATACAGCAGTACTGACTTGACACATGCATTGAAAATTCGTAGCTTTGCCGTTCTTGACACGACGGACGCATTCAGATATTGTGTAGATGTATTTCTTTGAATGTATTTCTGGCTTTGTTAATCCGCTGACTGATATCTTCTTATGACCCCCGCCCGAATAATACTTCTGTATTATTGATGGTAATTGGTGTTCTCACTTTTGGTCTTCCATCTCATTATGAGATAGCCGATCTCATAGCCGTTGTTTTTCTGATGTTGAGACCAAATTTATGTACAAGGGTTGATAGCTTCTGTATTTTCTGCTGCATACAAACGTATGCTGTTTTCTGCTAAATACAGACGTATTTGTATGTGTGAGCAGGCTGATGCCGTCTGCGTAGTTTATATCATTGAGCCGTCTTATGTTCCATTGAATTCCATTTGCATAACCAAACTTTCGCATGATACTATATAGGACTACTAGGAATAGTAGCGGAGATATTACAGAGCCTTGTCTTACTCCTCGGTGGTTTTAGTACTCATTACTTTGCTGTCCTTTGTATTGTATTCTCCAGTATCCTAATACATTTCTTTGATTATAGAAATTATTTTTTTCGGTATACCCATTTCACAAAGTGTCTTCCAAATCGCGCTTCTGTTAATTAAGTAGAAAACGCGTTCGAAGTCCACGAAGAGGAGACACAGTGGTACATTATCTTGATTGCTCTATGATGGTACGGCTTTTGTTGATATGATAAGTACAGCTTCTACCTGTTGCATGTTAATTGATGGAGACATTCTTTCGAGGATGATCATCGGTAGTAATTTCATTGTGATGTTGAGCACATACACCTATTCAGTTCTTGCATTCTCTTAGATTACACCTTTCTTTGGAATAGTTATGGTTAAACCCTCTTTCCATTTGGTTGGTATTTTACCGTTGTTTCATATATCAGCTAATAGTGGTGTTAGAGCTTCCACTGTTGTAGCTACATCTGCTTTGAATATTCTGCCGATATATTATCGGTACCAGCAGCTTTCTTATTCTTGAGTTTCTGTATGGCATCTTCAACTTCCCTTAACCGCAAATTTCCCTAATTTTGTTGGCTTTAAAGTATTCTTTCTATCTATTAAGCTGTTGTTCATTTGTTGTGAGGGTTTCATCAGATTCATCCTTTATTAGTGTGTATATTTGTGTGCGCATGTTTCTATTAGCTGTTGCTGTTTCAGCAGTCTTGAGAATGTTTTCTGGATATCTTCTGCGAACATTTCTTGCAATCTTTTTCACTTATTTAGCTGTATTCTCACATTCGCTTCGGATTTCGGTTGTGTTCTGGTGATAGAGTTGCACCTTGAGTTGACGACGCTTTTCATCATATCAACAGTAATTCATTTTTCATTGAATTTTTCTTGGTATCCAAGGAGATCTGTAGCAGTTTTGACGTTAGCTTCCTTAATTTGTTCCCATTTTTCATCAATACTGGTGGTTTCGTTATTTGGTAGATTGAGGTGGAGCGATTCTTTGAAAATGTTATTTATTAGTATTTTTGCCGCTCAATCTATTGGTGTTGAATTTCCTCTGATATGACTTATTGTTTTACAGCGGCTGGTTTGGTTTTGAACGTTGCAATTATTAATTGGTGGTCGTTGTGTATGTCTGCTCCTCGCTTTGCTCTGCCGTCATGTAATGAGGATAGAAACTTCTAATTTACTAGTAGTGGATCGATCTGATTTTTGGTTCCTTCATTTGACGATGTCCAAGTGTATTTGTGTATGTTCTAGTGTGGGAACTGGCTACCTCCTATGAATAGCTGATTTGAAACACAACAGTCGATAAGCCTATTTCCACTATTGTTACGTGTTGATTCTAGCGCATATTTTGCCCATAACTAATTCCATACCGGTGCTTGTTCGGTGTATTTTAATTTAGTTTAAATTGATATCTATCAAACCTTTAAAAAAGTAATGAAAAGCATGATAACTAGACCTCATGATAACTTTCCTCAAATTATTTTTTTGAGTGTTGCAAAATATTGGACGGAGAAAAGAAATTTGATGATTTAAATTTTTTAGGAACAGAAGACGGTGTAGAAATCAAACAATTTTATTTGCCATGTTTTTTACAGCGTCAAATATGAAATTAAAAATAATTTGATAGGTATTAAACTTAGATATCAAATTAGTTGCAAGCTCTTGAAATAAAAAGTGTTTACAGGACAGATTTAAATTGCACCCACTAATTTCCTATGTCGCTGTAAACGTGGTATAATATTAAAAAACGGTTGAAGATTAAATGGAATATAGGCATAATTTGAATAATTCTTTTAACAGTAAGTAATTGGTATTATGTAAATAAAATGATTTACACAAAATAATAAAAAATTGATCAAAATCAAAAATTAGCTCACATGAAGTTGATGAAATTTCTGGATTGTCCACTCCGTCAAAATTAGCCTGACCTATTAAAGTTTGAGCCGGTGAAGGAATAGACTGCAATAAAAATGAAATACAAATATAAAATTGCACTCCAACAGCAATGGTCACATTAATTACTTCATTATCCATTTGTGCAGTTGGTGCCGGTGATGGAGGATCTGGTGTATTCGCACCACTCGACTCTGCACGGCTATCTGTTCTACGATTAGCACGTGACCTCGTACTCCAAGGAAATTTTAAAAATGTTGAAAACTTTTTTCTTTCCTCCAAGAGTGCTCGATCGTGTTTCTGTGAAATTGCTTCACCACTCCGATCTTCTTCCTATAATTTTACAAAACAATAACATATTAAAACAATTAATCTATATAAAAATGTTTTGCTTACTTCAATTTCTTGACTAGTCCCATGTTCTATATTCTTTTCTTTTTCTTCTTTCTCTACTTCTTCATCTAACCCTTCTGCTTCAATTATTCTCCATCTAAAAGAAAAAATAAGAAAAAAATTATGATAAGAATTTTTTCTTACACATTTTTGAATGCATATTTTCTAATTTTTATTTATCTATTGAAAGAAGAAAAGCTATAACCAAGAAATATGTTGAATCATTACAAAATCTCTTAATTCTTTAATTGATAATCGCTGTTCGCTAACATTAATAATAAAAACTTAGTTTTGTTATACTTTGATATATATTTTTATTAATGAATAATTATTGTTATGAACACTTTATTTTTCATCCATATTTCTGTTGATAACAGCTATTTAGATATGAAATGTAACAGTTACATGATTGTATTTAATCAGCTTAAACCTAAAGTTTTTATTCATTATTCTTTAAGTAACGTGAAATTGTAATAAGTTTGAACGATTTTAACTCTAATTTGCATAAACATAGCAATTGTTTATTTGAGATAAAATTTTTTTATAAATTTAGTACATGATGTATAGTAAACCGTATAGTAAAAGAAAGAATCTACGTAAATATAAGTTCTTTTTTTAACTAAAGGCTATTTAAAAATGATAAAACTAACTTAACCTTTTTTTGTAAAACCGACTCTAAGATAAAATTTTTGACCGATTATCAATAAAAAGAATCAATCATTTAATTCAACACTTAATTTACTCAAACGTATACGTTTGTTGTAAAAATTAAAACTTTTGGTTTTGTTTATATTATGATAACGATTACGACACATATTTTGATAAATGACACATTTTATTAAAAGATTTGTTTATTGCTGTATCTATTACGCTACCGGTTGATCACTTTAATTAATATTATCAAGAGGTACCTTTAAAGATTAATTTAAGTGAATAAAAAGTTTTAAATCTTAATTAAAATTTCGTTTGTGTTGGTGGTCTAAAATAACATATAATTAAAACCATATTTTTGATCCGCGGAAAACCTCAGCTAGAAAATAAACTAAACTACATCAAATAAAATAAAACATACATCCAAAAATAAGTAAACAAATTAAAAATATAACCATTTCAAAACGAAAAACAAAGGATAAATAACTAACTATAAAACAGAAATAATATTTTTTGTAAACAAAATAATCAACAAAACTAAGATAAAGTTTACCACATATAATTACTAAATTCTAGTTAATATTAAAAAAAAAACATATTTCCGCAGCGACTTTTCCTTACTTTGGTGTGGGTATTTCTTTATATGGCAGTAATTCAACACGAGTTGATGCAGCAACGCTATATGGTATCACAATATTATCGATGTCGTATGAATTTCTACTTTTTCGTATCTCCGATCTAAAATATAAATAAAAATAAGAAAACTATTTTAAACATTTTACAATGAATGTAATTACCTATCGTTTTTATGATTTAAATTACTAGAACCTGTCGGTGTAGGTGATGAAGTTTTACTCCTGGGTAATGAAAATGTTCCAACTGTACTCCCACTCACATGTTCCAAATCCATTTGATGTATAGCTGTATCCGAACCCGACGATGGCGCTTGCGAACCAGAAACTTTTCGATGTTTTGGTTTTATTAGATGTGCAAATTTACCATGAAGCGCCCGTCGAGAATTTGTTTTCTTTAGTTCTACAGAGAAATATGATGAAATTTGTTGTAAAGAACTCGTTGAATATTAAATAGAATATATTTATATAGATTTTGATTTTTTGGATGGATAGAAAAATTTTCATTATAAATACGTTAACATGAGGTTGAATGGCAGAAATATAAAAATATAGATTTTTTTATTTTAAGTTAACATTTTATTTAATGCTAACTTTTTTTTATTATTACAGTTTAAATTAAAATTCTTCCATCAAAGCTATTTAATTGAAATAATAAATAAATACTTTATCATCATTTTATGATTGTATATATGTTTCTATAGTATATATTTTTTGTAGGGACTCATATTGTTTTGTTTCTATTTATTATTTTATATATATATTTTAAAAAATTATATATACAATATATTATAATTTTTAGCTTTTCTAATTTTTTTTAAATAAATGTTTCTTACTATTATTTACAAGTCCAAACTTTTTACTATATTTTCGGCGACCGTCGATAAATTTTTTCGCACGATCCTCTTTTTCTGCAGCCTTCTGTGCCGCCATTGCTCCTTTTAAAGAAGATTTTGTGGTAGTTCGTTTCGCCTTATTCTGCCATTCAGGTAATCGCATTATTGCTTCAAAATGTATACTTTGTGATACATCTGAAAATAATAAAAATGTTTATGAATAATGACTATATGTATATAGATGCAGTATATATTGACATAAATTACATAAGCTTTATGAAACTTTAAGAAATCTGAAGGTAGAATAGAACAGAAAGAATCATTATTCATGCAAATGGTCTGGTCTAACTAGTTTTCAGTTTTATATTTTTTGTTTGTAAAATCTATAGAAGAGAACCTTCGCCAAAATTGGAATGAACGTAATTTAATAAAACAATTGTATATTAACAGAGTGTCGAGTGGTTTTTAATTGTAGCAAGTATCGAGAGATTGTATTTAGCACAGCAGATTTGTATACGACACTACTCATGGTATTGCATAAGAACAACAATGCATAAGAAGTTAGTCCATTGAACCGTCGCCGGAAACTGGAAACGAAAATTTTTGTGATTCGTTCGCTTAAACATGCCGGGCCGTCAGAGTGAATCAGCAAAAGGTGTTTTATTACGGGTGGATTGCTTGTGTAGTGTGACCACTAGGGGTCAGAGATTTCACCAGCAGATTTAATGAGTCCACCTCTCTGCTATATTTGTGTCTACAACATAGATATCTATGTTCTATATTCTAGATCAAACACATTATGCCCACAACATGTTTTCTGAGGGTGTTGAAAAAGCAAACCTTTTTTACGTTTTCTTTTAAGGAATGGATTAAAAAAACAATACATTCTATCATACAATAAAACATAGGCCAATACTTCATGATAAGATAAAAAGAATCAAAATAAAAAAATGTGCAGAAACAAAACTAAAAATGAGTTACCTATAATCACGCTAGTGAAGTACCCTCAATCATGTTACACACTCTTTCTCTATGATTAAAAACCTCAAATAGTTATATAAGAGCTCATTTCTTCGAACAAGCAATAACGCGGCGTCATTAAGGCATACAACACACTTAAGATTTAGAAAACCAACTAGAGAATAGAGTTCATTTACTAGCAGCCCCGTATATATTGGCAAGTGGTATCTCACGTTAACTCGTCAGTCAAGTGAACTGGATGGTGATTTTGTTGTTTTCTCACGTAATTTTTTCTTAATTTTCAACTTTGAGACAATTAAAAAAGTGTACATACCCACACTTAAGCAAAAGCAAGACAAAATATTTTGCATTCACTTATACAAACAAATTTAAAATCTCTTGTTAAAACCTCACGTTACAATCTCACGTGAGAAAACACAACAAAATGACCATCCAGGAGTACGCGGGTTGTCACACCCATAGATTATTTAAATTTATTTAATTTAAAAAAACTTCCCGAAAAGGACGATTTATTTTTGGCGATTGAAAAAAATAAAAATAAAGTTAAACCGTAGTCAGTTAGGAATGTGCACAACTGAAGATAAAGTTTGGGATTGGGTTTGGTTTTATAATGGTGTAACTGTGTTTTCAATTATTTTACGATTATTATTTTAGGAGATATAAGCTCTCAAATTCACATCAGTCTAGGGCCCACTTTGATCTACAAATCCACCGAGTCATAAGTCAGTAACAGTTTTGGCAAATATACGATACATATTTATTTGCGACTCTTCTCGCAACTTGAGACCAGATGATTTGCCAGACCAAATGATTTGCCTAATATTTTTTTTGCTTTTATTGAAGCGATAAAAATGACGAAATACAACTTATATAATAATCTAAAACTATACAAGTAATATATCGCGTTGAGTTTGTTATGGTTAGTACATTATTTATTACATTAGATAAAGCCATAATTTTCAACATCTATCCTAGATGTCTCATCATTACACACTAAATTTGTGCAAAAAAATTCATCAAATCTTAGCAAGTAGAATTTGATCTCGCGGTTTTGTGGAAAAACCTCGAGTCCAAAAAATAAGTTAATAACCTGGAGAGACCCAGGAGCTAAATTATTCGGTGAAAACCGCTGGAAATCCCAACCGGACTCGACAGCGTCCCCGAAAATTCTTTTAACCCACAAATTTTTTATTTTAAGAGGTCAGTAAACCTAACTTCTCTAAATAACCGATAGGTTGCTTGTATATTTGTATATTTGAAATATGTATTCTCATACACCAAGATTTTTATTTATCGATTTACAAATTGTGGAACAAAATTTTTTTCCTTGAAAACTCTTGTTTTCCACAGCTTCAATTAATTTGAATTATTGTCTCAGATATTTTCATCTTATTAGGACATCGTCGGAAGTTCTGACCCAGAGTTAAAATGTGGAATGGTGACATAACGATGTCAGTTTAAATTAAAAAGCATTAATATATTAAAAAAAAATTAATCTTGTTATTAAACTATTAATAAAAATTAAAATGTTGGACTACAAACGAACAAAAATTGAGAAACTAATTATTGTGTTTTAATTATAAATACGTGAACCATATTCAGGTGTAACAAAATATTTACACATTTGTAGATAGGGTATTTTCTATGTAATACAAATTATGTAACAGGTCTATACATAAGGGTATTATTTTTATATTTCAAGAAAAAGGAAATCAACGCAATTGTTTTTACTTAACCATACAAAACGAATTTAAATTTCACTAAACTGTAATTGACTCGTTCAACAATAAAATTGTAACATATTCGATTTGTTCATTAAAGTTTTTTACTTATAACATACTGAGACATATTAAATGTACTATTAGAAAGCTTTCAGCAACACCTGTTTCAATACTGACATTTTACTAAACGTTCACTGATGTAAAAATCCAGTTACTATTGGCTTCATCTCCATCCAGTCTTGTGCGAATAGCTCACAACGATATTGTTATAAAATAATATAATATTCAAATATGCTATAAATGACTTTATTTTCTGATTAATAACTTTTCCTTTGTCTTAGCCATCACACATAAATACTTTTCTCTTTTTCTACTATCAATAATTAAAATATTATCAAATATCTAAAGATAGCCAAATTTTAATCATTATTTTTTATCCGTCTACCTAAACATGTGAACTAACAACAACTGATAATGAATGTTCAAAAATTTGTAATGCTTATGTTGCAAATTTAGTCCGAAAATTTTTAAAAAGGATACAAGATTGTGGAAGATTTCGTAAAGAGTAAAGCGAACGCTAATAGCCAGGTTTTGTTTTATTTTCCTGACTGTGAATCAACTTTGGATCCTCTGATTTGAAATCACAAGCTACAATTTCAACTCAATTTAATTATTAAAACTTTTACTTCTAGACACGACCAACTCCGATCTTAACACGATTGTACACCGGATAGTACAAATCCATCTACACGTGGTTTTCGGTAGCTAAATCATTGGATAAACAAATATTTGGACTAATTCCTAAATAAATTTATTAAGTTAACCTTCATGGAACTGGACACAGGAAAAATCAAAGAAATAAAATTAACAACATAACATCATACAATACGATAAAAACAAAATTTAATTCCACCAAATTCTTTGTGTTAAAAATACTATACACGAACCGCGACATCAAAAAACACTTTATGTAATACATTTATAAATTAATTTTGTTTCTTTAAATTCATTATAAAAAGAGATACGAAAATAATATAAATGACTGTTATACAAAGAAAAATAAACGCGCAAACTCTTTTTAATACACAAACATATTCTACGTATCATTAAGGCATTATAAAGAAAATATAAAAACGAATGTATATACATATTACAAAACTTATACTGAATAGTATATTTATATTTAAGTATGTATAAAATTCTATTCCGTATATAACCATCACAGTAAATAATTATACTCTTCATGTTGAATTTAACTTGAGATGATGCATGGAAAACTAAACATATTTAGTTGAGCTATATATTTGAAAGAAGTTCAAAACATTGTTTAAATTGAATAATAAATCAAGCAGAGAGTGTTAGATCTTTTGTTATTTCTTATTATTCATAAGGTATTTCGTCATTGTGTTGTTTTTAAAAATTTTTATTATAAAAGGTCATAATTATTGTTGGAGTTACGTTTACTCCTATTAGATAACAGAAATAATAATTTGATGGATGAATGAATCACTTTAACTTTAATGTTTTGATGAAAATGAATCTTACCTTCAGGAAAACTAAGAACAGGATGAAAACTAGTATCTAAAAGTGCAACTCTTTCCGATGCAGGCATCATATCAGGTAAATCACGTGGAGCTGTTGGATCTTGACGACCCGTACACAAAGCACAAGGATGTAGAGGCCATTGGCATCCACATTTAACCGAACTGAAAAATACCAATCAACATAAAATCATATTTTTGAGTTACATTTTTCATATTTATTTCTACCTTGGTCTTGCAGCCTTTTTGGAAATTGTGTGGAGGTTAACTGTTTGAAGCAATTTTCTTTTTCTAAAACCATTTCTTTGAAAAGGTCGCGTTCTTGAGGAATTATTTAATAGACCTGGATCTATAGTTCCATTTGGTGTAATATCTGTTTCAATTGGTTTGTTGTTACCAGGTAGGATACCACGATATCCATTAACAGATTGTTGTGGTGGTTGTTGAATGGGTGTTGAATCTTCAAAAGATACGGCACCTTTATTTTTCTTTATTTGTAGGTGGAGTTCGTTATGTTGTCTTATTCGGTATTCTAAATCGGATATTTGAGCTAAAAGCCAACTCCATCTAGATGCCACAGCAGCTCGATCTCTTGCCCATCTCCATGCTGCACGTTTTGATCTATTGTGAAAGACAATAAAAATATATTAGCATTATTGGTGATACAAATGTAGGTTAGTATATGTAATTCAATTAATTAATATTTAAGATATTTTAACGGCTTCTGCATTTTTTTTTTTTTAATAAAATGTGTTGTGTAATAGGGTTTAGAATATGTGTCACAACAACACATAAATACCTTTTAAGACCTAGGTCTAGACCTGGGTCCCACAACAACTGGCGCATTGAATGAAATATTGTTTTGACGCTGAAGGGATCAGTTTTTTATTTGTAAATTGTTCTTTATCTACGAGTGTGACAACCCCTGAACTCCTTTTACACTTTTATTTCATCGATCCTTGTGGGATCTTCGTTGTTGTGGTACCCTTTAAAGATTTTTATGTGTTGTTTGACACATATTGTAATTCCTACTACACAATATATATTTTAAAAAAATTAAGTGGATTCAACATTTTTAAATTTTACGGAAAAGGCTCCATACACAGAAGTTCTGAATGACGAATAACGTGATGTACATGATTCTTAGTTCCGTAATTTATTTTTGTATTCTTTGAATTTCAGAGATGTTTGTTTTTTTTTGTTATCAGTCATGATGGTTGTTATTCATTTTTAGCTGTGTATTTTTGAGAATGTTTAATGCATCAGTCAATCGAGTCGAGCAGTATTTGTAAGTCGTGCCTTTTTTTATTTTTTATTTGGGAACAAATATGAACGATCTAACCAGATAATTTCTATAATCAGAAGGAAAGGAAAAATAAAGCTCTAGGTGAAAAGGATATAAAAAGATGCACAAACTGACTAGGACTATTTAACTTTTGAATTTATAACAAAATCGATCGTAATATTTAAATGTGAACCAAGTATAAATCTTGTACTCAGTCAATGGGATAGCAACAAAACATTAAATCATGTCAATCTTTCACATTTGTTACAGTGCTATTAATTCTTTATATTTAGTTAGAAAATTTTCTATTATCTCTATCATTTTGTCGTTGATTTTATCGTAAAGTATTTCGTAAGGAAACCTAATTTGTTTGTGAAAAGTTTTGATTCAAATTTGGAATTCTCGAAAGAAATACCTATAAACGGGTCTTCACAGGTGAGGTTAATAAGAGAAAACTTCACTTTAAATTTGAACTTCACGAAAAAGTTTTAAACAAGTTAAATACAAAAAAAAAACTCTGGGTCCATCCCAGACAGAGTTGATCCCATATTTGATCTAGGAAAATAAAATTTATGTTATAAGATGTCAATGAAAACCCCATCACATTGATTAAATGCAAATTAATTTTTTTAAATGACGAACTTCACGATTTCAACAGAAAAAATAGTTTTTAACATCATTTGGAACAACGACTCTTTGGAAACACTAATTTCAAAACCAGATGTTTCAACAAAAAGTTAAGCAAATTTCCTGACTTTAAAAAATAGTAACACTATTAAACACATCGTTAATCATTATTTTGTATACATATATAGAGAGAGAAAATAGAGTAATCTAATTTGAGTAGAATATTATTTGATATTTTTTTCCTAAAATATTTTAACGGTTCAAAATTGATTCGAACCTTTTTATAAACTAATTTATATAATCATATTTCAAATACAAGAAAGAGGATTCTATTGATAGGGTAACACTACACAAAAAATGTTTGACTGCGAAACAACATTCCACGTCTGATTCAATAATTATATATATGATGAAATCGTTAAATGTTCAAGCAAAGTGAAAAAGAAAAAACACAAGAAAATTCATGTTACATTTAGGATGATGAAATTTTCCAACATTGAAAAACAAATTCTTGCATAAGATTTTAAAATGTTATGAAATAATTCCTTACAAAAAAAGTAAAAAATTATTGTTAGCTCTGCTATTAAAAATGTATTTGTTGAGAACATCACAGACAGTAAGCTCAACACTTATATTAATTTATTTTTTATTGCGGAAAAGCTGGTCGTAAGAAAAGTAGTTCACACAATATACAACAACAGTTTAACTACTCATCATCAAAGAATCAATTTATAAAAACTTTTCTATAAAACTTTTTATATTAAAAGGAATAAGGATCTCGGAAGGAGCTGGAATGACTTTCAAATTCTATGGGGAACAATAAACGTTACTTTCCCTCTTCAGAATTGCGTAGAAACAACGGCGAATTCGTTGGTAATCGATCTAGTCGTGGTGGTGTGTTCTGAGATTAAAGTGAATTGAAGGCGCTATCTATGGTCGATCCTCAAAATAAAAACATTATTTATTTTGCATAAAGTTGGACATTTTTTTTGGTTGGGTTAGCATTCTACTAATCAACAAAATTGGTGATGCAATATTAACTACAAAAATAGAATAAATAAAAATATTTGAATTAAGACATGGCCTTTTAAAAAAAACTAAAAATTAAACTTCACACATTAAAATAGTGTTCCAATGGTAGTTTTTATTGGCACTACGTTTTTAATAAAAAGAAAAATAGAGGCGTAAATAATCTTAATCAAATTGTTACTCTTTCGATATCCATTTAACTGGCAATTTATTTATAAATATTCATATATTTTTAATTTTTTATTTTAAAATCCAAATTCACTCAAAATATGAGTGAATTTGGATTTTACAATTAAACACAAAAAAAAAATAAAATATTATGTTTCACTCAAGCCGCTCCGGAGAAAGTTTTATTTTAATTCATAAATTTATTTTATTAAAAATGGCGTATATAAAGAAAACTAGCATTCAAATACTAATCGAATGTATAAGAATTTTTTTTAGTTTCTAATGAGTTTTTTTATTTTATTGTTTTTCTGTGCAGAAACATAAGTGCAAATTTTCTAACTGATGAAATAAAATTGGTTTCTACTACCGATTGTTACCGGTTGCTACGATGACTTAGGACTATTTTACATTAATTAACTAAAAATAACCCACAAGTCAATTTATTTCATGGAAAAGTTATTAACTTCGTTCAAGTTCTGTTATAATGTATGTAATACTTTATATATAAAAAGAAACTTACTCTGTTGTCAGAACAAAAGTTTAACTAGAAGTTATTGCTAATCACCGTGAATTTGTTTGAAAGTATTTGTTCTTTGTTTGAATAATAAATTGCTAGCTTCGGAATGAGGTGGTTGGTTTTACTTTAATATATTTTAATGTGTAAATCTTCCAAGAAAAATGAAAATCAAATCCCTTTGTTTGCTATACTTCATAATTTAAAGAAAATACAACATAAAAATAACTGACACGTTTGCATAAAACCGTACATATAAATCAAAATTAATAAAATGGCTCGTACTGGTACAATCAAAAATGGGTTGAACTCCAACTGCAACCATAGAGCTAATACAATAAAGAAATTCTAGTTTTAAGGAAAACATCAAGAATCATTCTGCGTAAAAGAAAAAAGAGAAATAAAACCAAAATTATATCCAGAAAATTTGTTAAATACAAATTACGATTTGACTATAAACTCCAATATGTCGTTAAATACTCGCTAGGACGGCAAGCAAAACATAAAATCACTCCAACAACACTTGAATGCAAATTGTTTTCATTTGTAGTATTTAAAATTTTTGATTTCTTAATAACTATTTTTGAGATGACATGTTAAACAATTTCGCCACAGTATCTGTAGAGTCTGTAGGATCTGTAGGATCTAACAAAAGAATAGTTAGTTTAAACTGTTGCATGTAAAAGACTCCCACTTTTTACAAAATAATTTTTATTTCTTACACAAATTTATTTTACTTGCATTTCGAGTAGTTGGAAGTTAGATAGAACCTAGTCATCAATTTTTCAACTTATGAAGACAGATGTTCTAATTTTTTAGATAAGGTTGTCTGTTTGTGTTGTTTTGAATCAAAAAACTAAATATAAACCTAAATAAGTTTTTTGAGTAGTTTTTGAATATTTTATAAACTTGAAAGCTTACAATAAAATACATGCAGATTTTACCAGACTGTTTTTACCTATTTCCCACGTAGCGATTTTGATCATAATATTTGAGATGTGATTTTAATCGTGAACATAATATATGTTTTCGTTATTTTTAACTTGTAAAGTACTAATCAGTTATTTGTATATTTAAGTATGTATAAATTTTAGTTATTCTATTGGTTAGAAAGCTTTATTAAAATTCTTAAAACCTATTAAAAAGCTGATAAAATTTATTTTCATTTTATTGAATTATTTGGTCTTAAACTATTAAAAACGTGTAGAACCAGCATAATCAACCTTGTCTATGAGGGAGACCAACCACTTCATGCTGAAGTTGTCGAAAAATTGATGACTATATATCTATATCGAACTCCTCAAAATCCAACTTAAATAAAAGTGTGTTAAAAAATAAAACACGATATGCGTAGCAACCTATATTATTATGTTTTCATTTGCCTTGGTTAATTAAATATCAATTTTGGCTAGTTTTGAATTACAACAAAGCAATGGTAATGATGGGCGGATATTATGAATCACCCATTATTCGTATATTATCAAATAATTGTGTAAATGTAATAGATTTTTTACCTCAGTTTTATATTTAAATTTTATATAATATATGATGATTACTAAACCCAAATGTTGCATTAAATAATTAATAATTATATACGGAAAACCATCAACACAATTTAATTTATTAAATTGCTAAAAGAGTAAAAAGTAAAAAACCATAAAATAAAAATGGTGTTTTTGATATCGTGACCTTGAAATATTAATGTTTAAACAAAATAATTGAAATTACGATCCAACTATTGCCAATACATGGATATCTTTTAAACTTGATATTAAAATGAAAGTGTTATAATAAATTGGTTGAAATGCAATTTTAATTTTAAAAATCAACATTAATAATAAAGTCAATACAATAACTTTTTATTATCTTTTCCAATTAGTGTTTTTGTATTTCAAATCAATAGCAATCTTAAAAAAAACTTGCTTTACCTTCATGACGTTTTATAAAGAAAGGATGACGTTCTGTGCACAACTGTACTGAACCGGAGCGCAACACAAAGTTTAAATCGAATCATCAGTTTTTTTCTATCGTACCAAAACAATTTGTGTAAGGTTTTTCCCAATTGGAAGCATTTCATGGATATTATCATATGTTTTAAATAATAATCAGAGTTTTGAAAGGTTGAAGTTGAAACTAGGTAGCAGAAATCTAATTTGGTTGGTCGCAATTTAAATTTCCAGTTGATATAAATTAGAATCAATTAAAATTACAATTTAAAAGAAAGGGAAAAACCATTTTATGACTAAAAACATTATACTTTTGAAGCTGCAGTGTACCGGGAACGGATTATGTAAACTTTAACGGAACGCAAATATATCATTGGACTAATAGAAACCTTTAATCAAAGTTTCCTCAGCATCGGTTCATAACTAGGCTGTAGTAGGGATGACCTTAAAAAATTCAACATTTCTTTAACCGGTAGTGACAACCGAGAAGTTAGTATGCGAAAATAACTTTTTGAAACATTACGAAAACCTTATAGAACAAGAGCCCGCGACGGCCAGACCTTCGTTATTTTATAAAAGCTGAAAGTTTCTCTGCGCATACCCCATACTCAGGTAGGAACGATAAGCGACATATGAAGTTTGGATCATAGTGGCTTTGGCAAGGAGCAGGTAACAAAGGGGCCTCCAAAGTTTATTGAAAGTATAAAAGGTAATTTTTTTATATATTCTTCAAGATAGTATTAGAAGTCACGTCACCCATTGCCAGACACTTACTATCGTGGAAACCCCCTGCCAGACACCCTTAAACTTTAAAGTTTAAAAGTGTCTGGCAGAGGGTTTCCACGATAGTAAAGGTCTGGCAATGGGTGACGTGACTTCTAATACTATCCCGAAGAATATATATAAAAATTAGCTTTTATACTTTCACGAAACTTTGGAGGCCCCTTTGTTACCTGCTCCCTGACAAAGCCACTATTAGTGCAGTAACCAAACGTTTTCGGTTCTGAATTCTTTGAACATTGACCAATTAACTTGAAATTTGCTGAATAGTTAAAGGATGACTAAAAAATTAAAGGTGATATAGCGATGATTTGCGCTTTTTCCCTGGGGGTAGATGCCACTCCTTCTTGGGGGTGCAATTTTTTTCACTCAAAATAACCCCGAAAATGGATAAAGAGACACATTTTAAGTCAAAATATTCTACACCGTTTTTTTCCATAGAGCGATATTTTTCGAGTTATTCGCAATTAAAAACTTGCATTTTTCGATCAAATAGCATGCTTTTTGACGGTTTTTCACACATAACTCAAAAACCTAGTGTTCCATCAAAAAAGTTAAAATGAACAAAAATCATGTTTAAAACGAAAAAGAGATTGGTTTTGGTATGAGTTTTGTAAGTCCAAAGCGAAGGAAGTTATAGCTCATTGAAGAGCATTATGTCTTTTTAACAACTTGGTTCGAAGTGTTCAAACGTTTAAAAATGAAAAGCGTTGAATTTTTCGAAGGAAACTCCTAAAATATTTTTATAATGCTTAGTAATACCTTTAAAATAAGTACTAGTTTAATTCGTGTCCTTTAAAACTAAGCGAGTTATGATACAAAAACGGTGAGCAGCTCGAATTTAAAAAAAGAAATCAGCGTTCAAATCTCAGCTATTCCCAACAAAATCTATATTCTTCGTTATCCTTTTACATATAGCTGTATTTTAGTATTAGTCACGAGATCCAGAAGTTAAGCTGCATTAGAATACGTAGTTTTTGAAAAAAGTATGATGATAATGAGAAATGTATATTTCAAATTTCTTAAAAACATACCTTCTCTTCAAAATAACTGTAAAACTAAATAAGATACGTAACAAGTATTCAGAAAATGTTTGCTTTTGTTTAACAAAAAATTTGATAATATTTTGTTTTCTGTTGGATAAAAAATACCGAAGATATAACTGGTTCAAGTTTGTATTATAGTGCTCTGGCCACCCAACCTTTTTTGCTTTTTTGTCAAAAATGAGTTATGAATCTAAGATGATAATATGGAGGGGCTGAAATCTCACAGCTCTGAGATATCAAGACTTCGGTCTGGGTTAAGGATTTTGATATAGTTTTCGGCAAAAAACTTTTATGAGGACATTGTTTTTAGTTTTGGGCAGCGATGTATATCAAACATAACTCTTTGTTAAAGAACTAGTATTTTTTATATCTGTTTAAAAATTTATTACAAAACTAACACGAAACATCAATACGTTGCCGGAAAATTATAATCAAAATTCCAAAAATATTGTTAAATTAAATAAAATCAAACTTTTTCAAAATTCCAAAAATATTCCAAAAATTAGAATAAAATCATATATTTAAATTTTTTCTAAATTCCAATAATATTTCAAAAATTCTTAAATATACAAACTTTTTCCAAAATTCTAAAAATAATGCAAAAATTATTACAAAATCAAAAATTGAAAATTTTTTCAAAATTCCAAAAATTATAATAATGTCAAAAATTAAAAATTTTTCAAAATTCTAAAAATGTTTCAAAAGTTCTTACAAAATCAAAAATTAAAACTTTTGCCGAAATTCTAAAATATTGCAAAAATTATTACAAAATCAAAAATACAAACTTTTTCAAAATTCCAAAAATATTTCAAAAACTATAACAAATTCAAAAATTTCCATGTCCAATTTCATTTTAAATTACATTTACGTCATAAAAACAGCTACATTTTTTTTCCAAAAAATTGGCTAGAAATAAGTAAAATCGTTTTTTGACACACTTGACATTATTTTTTGACAATCTTATAATGCCATAATTCTCTATAATAATAATAAAATATCATATCATACAAACTATTAATTTTATTTTTTTCTAAAAAAATTGGGTAAAAAATAAATAAAAAGCTTTTTTTTGACACACTTGACAACATTTTTTGACAAACTTATAATGCCATAATTCTCAATAATAATAATAAAATTTCATTTCAAAGAAACAATTTAGTTTTTTCCAAAAAATTAGGTAAAAAACTAAATAAAAATTTTGACACACTTGACAACATTTTTTTGACAAACTTGGTTAATAGTGTTAAGAAGTGAAAATTAAAATCAGTGAATAATAAGTGCTTTGTTAAAAAATCTATTAAAGAGTTTAGCTCTACTATTTTGTTCACACGTTGTCTTCTTTTCCACGATTTACTTTGATCATGCCAAACATAATGTAATGGTAATTCTGTGTACAAAAACTGATTAGCTAAATTATCAATGGAATGCAAATGGAAAAATGCTAACAATTTTGTTCTTGATACATTTGCGACTGCACCAGCCACATTACCGTTTCTGATATAAACATTTTATCTATTAGGCAAATTACAATCAAGTCGAATAATTACGTATGAGATCTAAAATGCATTGGAAATTCAAAAAAATCTTGAATTTCGTTTCCCACAATCGCATCATCATTATTCACTGCATTCTCTCCATTCACACTCAATTCAACATTGGCATATGGTGTTTTTATAGCATTATCATTTGAATTCAATCCTTCGAAAATATTAGAGAAAAATGCATTTTCAGAAAGAGGATGTAAATTGACTTTGCCTTTATGGCAACACAAAGAAAACGCTTCATTATTATTTGAAGTAACTTCTCTTGCAAAATGTTTTTTTTTTTTTTTTTTTTTTTTTTTCTTTATTGATTATTGCTTTTTAACAATATAATTAGCCACTTGAAGCAAAACAAATGCTATACTGTGGCATTCAAAAGTTAACAAATTATTATACCTTAATCGTTATAACCTACTTGCTTTACTTGCTTAAAAATTAAATGAATAAATACTATTACTTTGAAATTTAATTAAAATTAAAAAAAACAAAGGAATATTAATTAAAAATAATTAAATTAAGTTTAATAACAGTGGAGAATATAACAATATAAAAAATGAAAAAAAAATGTTTGACCAAACAAAGAAATTAAGAATTAAAAATTTGCAAAACATAAATTAAAAGTTTACGGAAAGAAGATCAATTTAAGATGTTGAACCAGTTTTAATTTAAAATTACCTAGATTTTCTTCATACTTGATATCTGGTGGGAGTTGATTGAATTTAGGAAGCCCTCTGTTCAAAATGTTGTTATTTGAGAAACTTGTTGCGAAAAAATTTGGAACGAAGTCAGAACGTCTTCTAGTATTGTAATTATGAATCTCGTAGGACCGAATTAGCGTTATATTGTTTTTTAATCGTTGAGTCACTAATTTATAAATCAAAACAATAAGTTCTTTTTCTGTTACGATTTGTAGTGGAAGAAATTCTGCAAATAGCAAACGACTTGGGTAGAACATTGGTACGTTTAAAATATACTTTATAGCTCGTTTTTGCAGAACCTCCAGCTGTTGAATAATATAGCTAGCCGCTCCACTCCAGACAGGGCTCATGTAAACAAAGTGGGACATAATGTAGGAATTATATATAAGAATTAGAGATTTTTTGGGTAGCAGCTTACGTAGTTTCTTCAATGAAAATATATAAGGTACGATTTTACTTTTTATCAGATTAACATGTTGTTCCCATTTAAAGTTGTCGCTTAGCATTAGTCCAAGGTAGTTAAAACATTGAACTCGTTCAATAGTCTCATTGCAGTAAGACAAACGAAGAGACACATCTTCATCGTCCGACTTTTTCCTACCCTGAAAAATCAGAAATTTGGTTTTTAAAACATTAAGACTAAGATAATTTCGAGAGAACCAGAATGACAATAGGTCTAAGTCATATTGCATGTTTTGATAAAGTTCCTGTCGTGTGCCACAGGAATAAATCAGAGCTGCATCATCAGCATAAAGATGAAGCTTCCCTTTTAAGGGAAGGTCACACATATCATTTATGAAGATTACAAAAAGTATCGGTCCTAACACAGAGCCCTGAGGTACACCTTTTAGTATTTTCCTAGTCTTGCTTTTATCAGATCCAATGGCGACATACTGTTCTCGATTTCTTAAGTAACTATCAAAGAAATCTATTGCTTGCCTTGAGAAACCATATTTTTTCAATTTGGAAAGTAACAAATTGTACAAAACTGTGTCGAAGGCTTGTTTAATATCCAAGAATAAACAGGAAACCTGCTGTTTAATATCAAGCTCCTTGCTAATAAAGTCTGTCAACGCGAGACATGCTGCAGTAGTGTTAGAGTTTTTACAAAACCCATATTGATCTGGAGAGATAAGCTTTTGTTCGTATAGAAAAGATAGAACTCTTGCTGAAATGATTTTTTCAAAAATTTTTGAAAAAACACTTAGAATTGAAATCGGCCTATAATTGTGTTTACTTAGTAGATTACCGGATTTGAAGATTGGAACAACTTTTGCTAGTTTTAAAGCATCAGGAAACTGATTTTTGCTTATGTGCTCATTTATAAGGTTGCTTAGAATGATACTTAGGTGGTTTTTAAAATATTTAATAAATTTGGAAGAAATTGAGTCAGAACCGGAAGCCGTGTTGTTTTTTAAGCTACAAATAACACTCTGAACTTCAGATACATCCGTTAGCTCTAAAACAAAATGAGCATCATGCAAACAATCATTTTGACAGTAATCACTTAAGTGGTTGACCGACCTAGAGGGTACAAGTATAGAATCAGTGAAAAACTCGTTAAACTCTTCCGCTACTATCTTCTGATCGCTAATGATATTAGAGTTCTTTTCAAGGCAGATTCGATTGGATACAGTAGATGATTTATTAAATATCGATGATTTCAGAAAAGCCCAGAATTTACGCGGAGACCCCTTGCATTTATCAAACTCACGATCGTTATACTGCTTCTTAGCACAGTTAATTTTATTCTTAGCTAATTTACAATAGTAATCGTATTTGTCATTAATATACGGATCATTAGGAAATTTTTTTTTATATTTAAAGAATCGTTCACGGTTGTTAATGATGATTAATATTTCCGGAGTCATCCAGTCTTTGTGGTTACCCCGGCTAGAAAAAGAAATCATACGAGTGTTATCATTTATAACGTTTTGAAGTTTTTGAATTACCTCATTGAACGATTTCGAAGATTTAACACTTTCCCAGTTAAACGTTTTCTCAATATTACAATAATCTAAAATTTCCTTTGTATGTTGAATGCGTGACTTCTGTGAATTGCAGTTAAAGCTTAGGACTATTAGTTTATGATCAGACAAAGGAGTATCAGAAATACTTAGATGATATTCATACCTGAGAATATCCGTTAAACAATGATCGATAATCGACTCTGAAGTATGCGAACTCCTCGTAGAACAACTAGGATCTATTTTATTAAGGATCGCAAAACCGTGTGATTGGATATCATCCACATATCTGGTGCTTTCATTACTTTGAACAAGCAAATTAATATTAAAATCACCAATAATTATACTATTAGGGAACAATAGGAGAATTGAGCAAAGTTTAAACATAAATCTTTCGTAATTTGAATCCGGCGCTCTATACACCGCAAGTAGATGAAGTTTTTCATTGTTTAGTTTTACTACTAAAAAACTGTTATTCTCAAATTCTTCGTTGTGGAGTTCAGTTGCGACGATATTATATTTTAGATATATAGCACACCCTCCATAGCCATTAAGTCTATTAGAAAAGAACGCATTGTATCCTTCGATATTATAAAATACATTTTCCCATTTCTTTAACCAGATTTCCGTCAGTACAACCGCCTGAATATCAAGAGAACTATTACAATTTATTAATATTTCAACATCGGATAATTTATTCCGTAAACTTCTAATATTGAGATAAAAAATATTAAACAAATTTGACCTACTTTTAAGGTTATTGAACCTTATAGAGTTATAATAATTAATTTTTAATAAATCCGACACACTCATTTCAAATTACAGGTTTTTTTACAACTTAATTCTTGACCTAATTATTAGTAGAATTTTTTATATTAATTAAATCATTTAATGAATTTACCGAATATATTGCTGATGCATCTTCTTTTCTAAGGTAGACAACCGAATTTTTGGTCCATAGGTACTTAAAACCTAGTTCAAGTTTAAGCTGCCTAGCATTTTGAAATATATTCTGTTTATACTTAGTCATGTGATCCCTCAAAAAAATTACTCTATCACTTTTTGCATTCCCCCCGATTTGATTAAAGAAAAGAATTCTCTTTTCCTTCTTTTTCTGCATCACCTTAAGCTTAGCGTTCTCCGTTTTGAACCTGACAAAAATTTGATAATAGTTTTTTTCCTCACGTTTATTATTATCATTGGTTTTTGGACGTTTTACATAATGCATCAATTCTATGTCATGTAACTCCACCTGCGCATCAATAGTAGTCAATATGTTGGTCAGAACTTCCTGTGGCATTAATTGGTCATTTGGTAATCCAGTAATAAACATATTTTTGTTTAGTTTTTCTTGTTCTAATTGATCAATCTTTATTTCAAGATCAGAAATAACTTTTTCCATCGTATTCTGCCTATTATTTATGCAATGTAATTCATTTCTTAAAGCAATGTTTTCTTCCACGATTCGATCTAATTTTGTTTTGAATTCATCGAAGGAAGATGAAATAAAATCTTGCGATTTTTCAATACCTTGTATAGTTGATTTCATCTCCTTAATGTCAGTGGCTAATGCTGAGAGAAAGTTCATGTTCACTGGTTGACTAGGTGAATCAGCTAGAATATTATTCTTATTGGGTTGAATATTAACTTCTATTTCATTTTCTCCACATTCAGCACTACAAAACCATGAAGAAAGCGTTGCAAAACGTGTAATATGCGTTCCAATAATTTTTTTACAATGGGGATGAAATGTTTGTTTACAGTTATCACACTCAAAGTATGATTGGGCACCACGCACTTGTTGCTTACAAATTTTGCAGCTGATAGCAGCTTGTGAAATTTGGCGCGAGTCCCCACTGTAGTAAGGCATTTTGTTGAGTTCTAATTTTTGATTTCTTCACTATGAATTATAGTTTTTATTAGTTTAATAACTTGTTTTTACAAAATAAAAATCACAGCAATATAAATACAAAACAAATTGATAATAATTTAGATTACAATTTGTAAAACCAGTTCAAATATAACATTATTCACTGTATAAAAGAAAAAATATTGTTCACCACTAATGATTTTGAAAGAATAATTTTATTTAATAACTTTAAAATGGAAATTAATTTTTAAGTCTTTACCGCACGGTTGTTTGATTAAGAATGACAAAAACGACATGACATGTTTGTTTGTTTGGCATGACAAAAACATGTTTGGCATGACAAAAACGACAACTCGTATCCAAAGCACCACAAACATACGAATCAAAGTTACCTGGAATCACATTCAAAGCACAATTGAACGAATCTCTCAAAATTACTAAGGGAATTTCTATTTCATCATTCACCACAACATTAGCTTCATTGTGTAGAGCAGATTAAAAAAAAACAAAAATCTCATTCCATCTACGTTTGTTTCACACTTTAACTTAATTCTCGATAATAATAGTAAAATTTCATTTCAAAGAAACAATTTTATTTTTTTTCCAAAAAATTAGGTAAAAAAATAAATAAAAATCTTTCTTTTGACACACTTGACAACATTTTTTTGACAAACTTATAATGCAATAATCTAGTTTTTGATCTCACATACCAATCCCAACCATCAAGATTTCTCCAAATTTTATGTTCCTACTCGTAATCACTTAAAATGAACGTTTTTTAAGCCAAAAATATGAAAATTTGCTATTTTGGACGCACATAATGATTTTTTTGACACACTTGCGGTACAGTTATCGAACACAGCGTCCTTTCGGACCTGTCCCTTGTGAATACCTATTTTTAGAAAAAAAAATTTTTGAAATCCCTCCAGTGGTTTTCCCTGCAGCGTAGGTAATGACGGACGGACGGCCGGACGGCCAGACGGCCGGCCGACAGACAGACATACATTTTTTTTTTTTTTGCTTTTTTAGAATCAGTAGGTCAGTAGGACGAAAACATCGAGAAATGCCCAAAAAAAGTGGGGGTAAGAATTTCACTTTTGGCTCATGAATGTAATACTTAGGTCTTTCAGACCGAAGTAATAACAGTCGATGGACATTTTTATCATATAATTAAACCATTTAATTAATTTTTTCATTCAAAAATTACTCTATTAAATATGCCATATATTCTTTAAAAGTATCAAATTTACTATTAAATTATCCACTATTCTAAAAATACAAAAAAAAAACGTATGTCTGTCTGCCGACCGGCCGTCCGTCATTACCTACGCTGCAGGGAAAACCGCTGGAGGGATTCCAAAATTTTTTTTCTAAAAATAGGTATACTCAAGGGACAGGTCCGAAAGGACGCTGTGTTCGATAACTGTATCGGAAGTGTGTCAAAAAAATCAATAAGTGTGTCAAAAACAGCAAATTTTCATATTTTTGGCTTAAAAATCGTTCATTTTAAGTGATTACGAGTAGGAACATTGAATTTGGCGAAATCTTGATGGTAGGGATTAGTATGTGAGATCAAAAACTAGATTATTGCACTATAAGTTTTAAAAAAAAATGTTGTCAAGTGTGTCAAAAGAAAGATTTTTATTAATTTTTTTACCCAATTTTTTGAACAAAAATAAAATTAAAATAAAATTAATTATTTGTTTGAAATGAATTTTATTATTATTATTGAGAATTATGGCATTATAAGTTTGTCAAAAAAGTGTTGTCAAGTGTGTCAAAAGAAAGATTTTTATTTATTTTTTAACCCATTTTTTTGGAAAAAAATTAAATTTATTATTTGTTTGAAATGAAATTTTATTATTATTATTGAGAATCATGGCAGTATCAGTTTGTCAAAAAAATGTTGTCAAGTGTATCAAAAGAAAGATTTTTATTTGTTTTTTTACTCAATTTTTTAGAAAAAAATAAAATTAATTATTTGTTTGAAATGAAATTTTATTATTATTATTGAGAATTATGGTATAATAAGTTTGTCAAAAAAATGTTGTCAAGTGTGTCAAAAGAAAGATTTTTATTGACTCTTTTACCCAATTTTTCGGAAAAAAATAAAATTAATAATTTGTATGACATGAAATTTTATTGTTATTATTGAGAATTATGGCATTATAAGTTTGTCAAAAAAATAATGTCAAGTGTGTCAAAAAATGATTTCATTTATTTTTTTAGCCAATTTTTTGGAAAAAAAAATGTAGCTGCTTTTATGATGTAAATATAGTTGAAAATGAAATTGGACATGGACATTTTTGAATTTGTTATAGTTTTTGAAATATTTTTGGAATTTTGAAAAAAGTTTGTATTTTTGATCTTGTAATAATTTTTGCAGTATTTTTAGAATTGTGGAAGAAGTTTTAATTTTTGATTTTGTAAAAATTTTTGGAATATTTTTAGAATTTTGAAAAATTTTAAATTTTTGATTTTATTATAATATTTGGAAATTTGATTCCAATTTTTTGGGAATTTTGATTCCATTTTAGATTTCATGTATTTGGAAAATTCTTTATGACCACGTTCAATAAATCTTTGTGCCCTTTTTTCGCGAACCGGCGCGAGGTTGGGCGCCACTGATGTTTTTATTTATTTATTGAAATATGCCACCGAGTTTACACTCATATAAGACTTTCTATATTTTGTATGAATTCGATTTTATACAAATTATTTTGTATAAATTATTTTAATAATTAAATATTTGTAGTCTTATATAAATTATTTTGCTTCTTAAAAATAAGGTTTAATTATAGACTATTTTATTGTTTCAAAATTGTTCCCATTTTCACCCTGCGTGTCATCATCATCTTGCGGGTCATTTTCTAATTTTTCAATTATTTGTTAAATTTTGAAAAACTTGTTTTATATAATATTAAATATAACTAAATAAAACTCCTGATGATGAGGTCGAAATAATGGGGAAAAATTTGTAACAGTAAAATAGTCTAAGCTTATTTTTAAGAAATAAAATATTTTAATTTATTATAATTTTTTTATATTTTTGTTTTTAATTACTTTATGTGTTATAATTAATTTATGTTTTTGAAAGAGGTAAAACTTATGTTTGTTTAGGAAATTAGGAAAAACACGGCATGTGAGAATAATAAGGCAGAGAGTTATAAAATTGTTATTGTTATTAGATAATATATATATGTATAAAAAAATTGAATTCTCTGGTTTTCGAATACATCTTTGAAATACTGTTTCATTGCTCTTTGAAAGGCAATTTATATGATTGTTTAGGTAATTTTTCACCCTTGGTTGAGTTTGTTATAGTTATTCTTACACTTTGCATTTTAAACGAATGATTATCATATGTGTCGAACCATTTAAATTCTAGCAAATTTAGTTCCACAGTTAGAAACGATTTTCCTTCTGGTTTTCAGAAATGCTCACTCATTATTAATTAAACGTCAAACTCATGATTATCATTTTTCATCTCACAATCCACCTGAACTCTAAATACCTCATTCGGCTTACAATTATCTTAAATTTATTATTCAAAAATAAAAAGTTGTTTTTTATTATAATTTTTTTAACGATTTTATGTTTTATTATATCATTTTATGAAAAAGTTTAAGATTTTTGTAATACCTCATTTTTTTCTCGCAAAAATTTTTAACAGCCATAAACTGTGAATTGTTTTTCATAAAACTAAAATGCATTTTCTAAATAGCTTTTATTTTTTTTTTATTCATTTTTGAATGAATTAAATTACACTATAGACACTTTTTGTCTCTTCATATTGTTGTTTTAATTTAAAGATAAAACTAAAATAAATTATATGACACTTTGTAATATCTGGAAAAAAAACTTCTTAAGAATTTTTATTCTGTTTTGTTTTCTTAAGGTCTGTTTGAATGAAAAGTAGATGTAGAGCTTTATTCATCTTGAAAATTTTTTATGATTAATAAAATCTTTTGCTACAGTTTCATTCCTTTCAAAATTTATTTTTGTTTGTCTTGTTCGCTTTAGGTTCTGTCATGATGTTTGAATTGTTGCATACATATATATTATGATTTGAATGAGCTGCTGGTGGTTGTAATTATTTAGTCGGTTTTACCGTCGTTAAAAATTTTGCGTTCTTTTCACAGCTCTAAACAACAAGTTACTGACATGTGAAGTAAATGTCGTTTCTTGGTATATTTGTTTTCGGATTTATATCCGAAAATAGAAAAATATCTATCTTACACGTTTTGCTTGCCCAGATGTCACCACCCCAGAAGATACAAATTGTTATTCAACATCAATCAATAATTTAGCATTTATTTTGTTACTGACACTAGAACTGGACGATATTGAAAAAAATATAGAAAATTTTGAAATAAAAAATAAACCTGTATATCTGTAATTATCGATATATCGATAACTATCGAGATATCGATTAGTATCGATATATCGATAAGTATCGACACGTCGATAAGTATCAATATTTCAATATATCGATAAGTATAGATATATCGATTAGTATCGATATATCGATATTTTATCATACCGATATCGTTATTCGATATATTGATAAATAGCCTGTAATTAGGTACTTATCAAACTCGTCAATAAGAAATTAATTTTACCATCCACAACGTTAGATTTAAAATGAAAACCGACTTGTAAAGTTTACGTTTTGCACTATTTTGCTAATGTGGCTCAAATCTTGCGTCATGTGAGTTAAATATTATCCAACTCGAAAAAGAGGTTTGTGGGATATCGCTGAATCGGTTACGCTATTTTTCAGAATTGCATGAACCGACAACCCGTAACCATTTAAAGGTTTGAATAAGTTGGAATGAATACCATATTATGACTTTTAAAATTACCTATATATTGGTTTTTTAATGGAAGTTTTAACTTTGAAATTAAGAGTGGTATGTTACAAAAACCACCTGCATTTTTTTGGTGCAAAAACACTGTTTTTTCGAAATGATTTGTGTGAGTGTGTGTCAGTGTGTGTGCGTGTATACACATATATCTATTTGTAATAGTGCGTGACTGTTCGCGTGACATTATAGCATGTTCGCGTGACTGTATAGTCACCGTTAAAAAATTATTTTTTTTAATAATTTTTAATAACAAATTATTATAGTAACTGTAAAAAATTATTAATTATCTTTTATAATTATTATATTAAAAATCGGTTGGCTTCAATTAATAGTACCAATGTTGAGAAGTGAGCCATTATTGACGAGGACTTTTAAATCCTAAGTCGCTTAGCGATTGTTTAGATTGTAATATTATTAATTTTCCTTTCTATTTTTTTAAATCTTAAAATATCAAGTAGCCTGGAAATTCAGTTTCAAACTAACAAAATGAAACAAAGGAATGCAATTAGTTCCATAGATCCACTCTTACTGTTTCAAAGAATTTGCATAATGAAAAAAAGTGACAAAGAATTAGAGTTTTAACTTTTATTTGAAATTTGAATTAGCACCTTACCCACTTTCATTGTTTGACGAATGACGATGTTGGGATGAGAAAATCGACAAAATCATCATTATACACCTTATTTCAAACCTTGATATTTCCTTCAACAAGGAGACTTCTCAATACTTTATTGATGGAGGTATGCTACTGTACAGAATAAAATGGACAACAAATTGTAATTATGAAAAGGTTTTTGAAGAGTATGTTATGTATTTGAAAAGAAATTTTGGCAATAACCAGAAGAGTTACTTAAAATAATATTTTGTAACTGTGCCTTTTGTGGTTGCCGATGGATGACTGGGTTTATTTTGTAACTCAACATGTGGGACTTGCTGCGTTGACAACTGTCAGAATTGTCCTCCAATTGACCCATCGGAAGAAAATGATAGTGATTGTAGCTCCGATGATTAAATTTTCTAAAAAACCGCGATAAGGTTTTCTGTTTTTATTTTTGAGTTCAAATTCAGTTTATTTAAAAATAAATTATTAAAATTAAAATATGAAAAAAAATTCTATAAATATTTCAAATTAAAACTTTCATGTTTAAAATTAATAAAGATCTAAGTTCAGTTTTACTTCATTGCCATGGTGCCATATAGGAATAACAGTATTAAATATATTGTAAACTTGAGAACCTTTGAAAAATTTAAAACGTATTTACGAGTTATTATTATTAATTCGGTGGAATTTCAAAAATACCAAACTATTTAACCGAGTTCTAACTTTTCGACTAAAATTGGATACAACTGAAAATGCCCGCTTAGGTTCGGATGATGGTGGGCGAATCATTAGAATTGCATCATACGCTTCTGCAAAATTATAGTTCTTTGACTAGTTTTTTTTAAATAACAACCATTCTTTTAAAGCGTCAATGACATAAATCCTCAAATTATTTGAAATTTATTCCAGTAAGCAGATGTGTTCAAATGTCTCAAAGCCTTTTTTTGGTTTTTACGCAAGTGTAACAAATTTTTGTAGCTTTGGGTACATTGAATTGCATCGACGTCTCACATCCAAATTCAAACTAGCTTCATTACCAATTTCTGTACGCACGTTTCGTTGTAAGATATTATTTCAAATTGTAAATCTTTTAAAATACTTTACTATAGCATGCACGTTATTTAAAATCTATACTATTGTATTATTTTTTCTTACTAAAATTGTTTCATTTTTGATATCTTCCAAAAAAGAAAACTCTTCGCCGTTATTGGCAGTATTAATTAAAATATTAATAAAAGTAATATTTTTTTGTTTTCGAAAAAAATTTTCAAAACCGCAAAACCGCGGTTGGTAAGTCTGTTTTCGGTTATGGTTTTTTTTGTTTCAAACCCTTCCGTTTTAGGTTTCGGTTAACCAAACCGTGAAACTCTACTAGGCTTTAAAACAAATGCTATTTTCTCATAACAATATTTTTAGAATATTATTGTTTACTTCTTTTATTTCTCTAAGGCATAGGGGTGGTTTTTAAAAGGTGAAAAGTTGGAATACATATTAAACTATGTCCGAGAACATAAAAGAAGATTTATTCTACATAGCTAAATAAGAAGGGAATCGAAAAAATGAGTAAATCTACATTTTTTCTATATTTTCACGTAGGGGTGGTTTTCACCCCTTAAACATAAAAAGCGCAATTCGGCCTTATGTCACCTTTGAAGTTAAGAGTAAGATGAGTTTAATTCCCAATTTTCATGAAAATCGATGGAGGTTCAAAGAATTCAGAAGTTTGGGTCTTTTTTCATGTTCAGTTACTGTACTATATGATCCAAACTTCATGTGTCGCTTATCGTTCCTACCTGAGTATGGGGTATGCGCAGAGAACCTTTCAGCTTTTATAAAATAACGAAGGTCTGGCCGTCGCGGGCTCTTAGTCTATTATATACACTGCTGCATTGCAAAAGTCATTGACCACTCTAAGTTTTTGCATTTTGGTGTAATAATTAAGGGAAGAAAATTTATTTTTTACTATTGAGTTGAAATGGATTTTATGGTCCAAATGCATGTGCAGAATTCTGCATGCAGCGAAATTAGAACATGTGTTGTTATATGAGAGCAATTACATGAAAATTCTGCATGCAGAAAAATTCTGCAAGACATCTCTAATTCTAATTTCGCTGCACAGAGGCAGTTCTACCACAATAAAAAAAAAACAAAAACTACATTGAAAAAAAAATTGAAGTTCATGACAACCTCATCTCAAAGTTGGCGATTGATTATTCATGCAAAGAAAAATTATTTGCAAACAATTTCACTGTGATTGGGACAACTACACGACAACATTTTCCTAACAACAGAATGAGGTTTATTTAAAATATAAAGTGTTATATCCAATATAACAGTAGTTGAATAAAGATAATAACTATTTCCCTGAAAAAAATTTTCTTTGGCCTTATATCATGAATTTTTCATTTTAAAGTTTAAGTATTTGAGATTAATTGAACTATATTTTATTTTCACATAAATATTTCGTGTGATTGTCTCAACTTCATCGATTCATAATTGTAGAGTTGTTGAAGCAATTTCGTAGTTTGATTCGCCATAAGTGACCGCACGGTGAGGTTGAGACAATTGCATTTCGATTGGAAATAGGACATGTTTTTTTCAGTGTACTTGAAAACTCAGATAAAAATGGATGATTTTGACATTTTGTTTGAAAATGAATTATTTTTTTTATAACTCAAATAAAAATGAATGATATTTTTTTGAAAATGAAATTATTTTTGTAATGATTATTTGTTTATAAAGATATTCAAATATTCTAAATAATCCAAATTATAAAATAATTAAAACTAATATTGTTAATAAATAAATTTTTGGGAAAGGATTATCGGAAACAGTGGTATATATAATTTGAACTTAATTCTAAGTAGATGGTAGAATTGAAATTGACTAGGTTTTGGTCACCCCAATCGACGACTTTTTTTAGGTCTTTATTCACGTTTATGGCAGCGTCTCTCCGGGCAGGATTAATTCGTTCGTGCATTCTACCTTTTGAAGGAAGGGGATCGAACGACTTGTGCAGAGTACTATCATCTGCAAAACTATTTATTGGGTTGCTGGTGATTTTCAACAATTCGTTGATATAAATCAAAAATAGGTTTGGTTTGGGGACAAAACTGAGCCTTGAGGTACACCAGCATTAATTAGTTTAGACTCAGAAGAAAATCCGCCTAAGGAGACCGAAATGTATCGGTTGGATAGAAAATTTTAAATCAGCTTCATAACATTGGGATGAAAACCATACGCAACGAGCTTGTTGATTAAGTTGGCATGCCAGACTCGATCGAATGCCTTGGAGATGTCTAAAGCGATAACGTATATTTCGCCACCTTTATCAACTATGCTGTTCCAACAATGCGCTACATAGTTTAATAGATCGGTAGTTGATCTTTTGTTTCGAAAACCGTATTGGCTGTCGGATATTAAATGATTTACTTCCAGAAATTTTGAAATGTGTGTATTAATATAATGCTCGTAGACTTTGGATAGGACCGATAGTATAGCTATTGGCCTCTAATTTGAGATATCGGATTTAGGTCCCTTTTTGGGGACGGGATGGACATTTGCCAACTTCCAGCACGAGGGAAATATACCAGATTTGTAGGATTGGTAGAATATTTTAGTTAAAGTAGGTGCAAGTTCTTTGGAAAAGGTTTTTAAAATAATGGGTGGAATATTGTCCATTCCTGATGCTTTGTTGATGTTTAACCCCTTTAAAAGTTTAGCGACTATTTTGGGTTTGAAGTGAAGTTCATTCATATTAACTCCTGAAGACTGGATTTGGGGTATTTCTTTAGGAGTTCCCAAAACAATGGAGTTCAGAGCAAAGCGTTCAGCGAACAAGTTAGCTTTTCTTGCGGGATCATTGACGATTAAATCACCATCAATAACAGGGGGAAAATAAGATTTTAGTGTGTTACAAATTTTAGTGTGTTACAAAATTTTATACGTACTTATCGATTAATAAGATTAAGTTAACTACCGTTCATTTTGAAATAGTGAATGATTTGCTTCTATACCATATAACATATTTTAATGTTTAAAAACACAACCTTAATTTGGTACTTTACTTTGCGTGGCAAATATACACATTTGACTAAAATAGCATTTGAACATGTATAATGTTTGATGTTTGAAATATTAGAAAAAAATCACTTTAATTTTTGGATTAACAAATATTAGTATGTCAACAATTAATCAATAAAATGAGTCGAAATTTGATGATGTGCGGAAGATTCCTTTGGTCAAGCAATAAATCAGACTTCAAACAATTAGCAGTAGTAAGCTTTCTGAAAAATAGATATGATTGCATTGCCAACGCTGTTGTAGGTATAAAGGATTTTATTGATAGTATCGACTATATCGATAAATACTACACGAAACTATTATCTAATTCTTTCGTCCACCATAATACCACCAGGAAGATGAATTTTTACTTTTATTCTGAATGGTGCTAACTGGCAACCGACTAATACTACCAAACAAACACCCTCAATGTTTTAGCTATACCATTTAGTCTTGCTAATTCAACAAACAAACACGAGTTGAAGCAAAAAAAAAAAATTGTTGAGTTCCGTAACAGCAAGTCCAAAATGAGAGTGCTAAAACAAGGAGTTCCTCAAGGCGGAGTTCTCTCACCGTCATTGTTCAATCTCTACCTAAGCAGTTTGCCTACTCCACCAGAAGGAATAACTATCACATCATATGCAGACGACTGCACAGTGCTTGCAACGGGAAATAACCTGCAGCAACTCACAAATATACTGAATACCTACCTTAATACTCTAAATGATTGGTTTAAAACCAGAAAACTAAAACTTTCCACTGAAAAGTCCACCTCTACACTTTTCACCACATGGACGAAGGAGGTAAATTCAACACTTAGCATCTGCATAGACAACATACTTATTCCTACAGTAAAAAATCCGAGACTGCTGGGTGTAATATTCGACCCACTGCTTAAATTTAATGCTCATGCACAACTAATAAACTCAAGTCTGAAAAACAGGAATAACGCATTGAAAGCACTAGCGGGTAGTTCATGGGGCAAAGATAAAAACACGATCTTAACAACGTACAAAGCAATAGGAAGACCCATTATAAATTATGCTGCACCCATATGGACCCCTCAAGTTGCCAACACTCACTGGAATAAGTTACAAACAACACAAAATGCTGCCTTGCGAACCGCAACCGGATGTCACCTGATGGCCCACCGTGATCACCTACACGAGGAAAGTAACATATTGCCGGTCCGTGAACATAATGAAATGCTAACCAAACAATATCTGTTGGCCTGTCACAAAGAGCAACATCCTTGCAATGACATCTTAACTACAATAGAACCACCTAGAGACATAAGGAAGACAGCGAGATGCTTTCTGCAAGATATCAGAGAGAGCCAGGTTTCTGGTATCATCGACGAATCCACATATAGAACTGGCTTAAAAACACTCCACACCAAAACGGTCGAAAACGTAATAAAGAACTATATTCCAAATCGTGTTCTAAATAGAAAGCCACCAAAAATCGCTGCCGAAGAAGTCCAATTGCCCCGTAGCACTAGATCCATCCTTGCTCAACTTAGATCCGGTTGGTCACGCATCCTAAACAACTACATGAGTAGAACTGATCCTGAAATTATTGACAAGTGTCCCGCATGTGAGGGCACGCCACACGATGTAGACCACCTATTTAATTGTCCTGAAAATGAAACAAACTTGACGAAGGAAGATTTGTGGTACCGCCCAAGGGCAGTAGCAGAGTTCCTGAACCTGGATATGGAGCCGGAGGATTAGCACCAAAACTGTCGCTACAACAACAACAGTTGAAGCAAAAATTTCGACATATTTAGAACTATGTATACTTCACGGAACAGAGTAAAATTAACGAAAAAAAAAAATAATAGTAATTAAGCTATTAATTGAAATAAGGTAGCATGATACATTTTTGAAATAATACACAAGTGTAATGGTACGAAAATTTCGAACAACTAAATCAATAAAAAAAATGAGTGAGAAAATAAGTTTTCACGTTAATAAAATCAATAGTTGTATGAGACGAATTATGAACATACATCAATATTATATTTTTTATCGTTAATTTAGCGCAGATAAATACAGTTATCTTAGATGAAATTCTAAAAAGTAGTTGGTTACCTGATTTTCTTAAAAAATTGATTTTGAAACATTTGCTGTAGCGTTTCAATAAAAGAATCGAAGAATTCGAAAAATGCAAAACAAAAATTATATCAATCCGTCTGAATGTGTTAATACGACCGTCCGATTTTAATAGTCGCTATTACGATTTGTTAATTTCTATCATCATGATTCTTAAACTAAGTGTTCTTTCATATAACACACTAGTTTGGGTTAAAAAAAAAGATTTTTTCATCCTTCCAAAATCTCAAAATGCAGAAAAACAATTATGTGATACTCCGCCATAGTTTTCGTTCAGGGTTTACTGAACTTCCTATCTTTGTGAATTTTTAACTTTTTTTGCTAATCAATGTCGAAACCTAGGGGTGAGACCAACTTTAAGTTGTACTTTTGTGACAATAATTCAAAAACTGTCATCTGCAAAATTCAAAAAAAAAAATTACGGTGTTTCTTAAATTAAATGCTCTTTCATATGACACAAAAAACTTATTTTTACCGTTCCCCACTCTCATCACCTAAAACCACAGAAACAAAATTTCTCGGGACTGGGGGAATTGCTTTTCGTTAAATATTTATCAAATTTCCTATCTCTGTGAATTTTTTAAAATTTTTCTGTGAATCAACGTCAATCAAAATAGTTTGCGTTCAAGGTTTATCGTATCGAACTTCCTATATTTCTGTGTATTTTGTGATGCTTCGTCATATTTTTCGTTCAGGGTTTATCGAACTTAATATCTATGTCATTTTTTTTTTTAAATTCTGTCAATCAATGTCAAAACGAAGAGGGAGTTGTAGTTTTTTGGCAATAATTCAAAAACTGTGCATTGCAAAACTCTAAAACTCTTACGAAGTTTCTTAAATTAAGTGCATGATTGTGTGCTCGTTTGCGTCAACAATGGTTTTTTTTACCCATTCCCAATCTCACCCCCCCAAAATAATTGACACTTCCCGTTAGTTTTCGTTTAGAGTTTATCAAAATTCATTTCTCTGTGACGTTTTTTAAATTTTTCTGTCAATTAAGTTCGAAACCCAAGGGGAAACCACTTTTTGGAAAATAATTCAATAACTGTGCACTGGAAAATACTAAAAAAATTGCAGTGTTTCTTAAATTAATTGCTCTTTTATATGATATGTCACATGACCGGGTTTTTGATGGTGTTTTTACCCTTCTCATTCTCTCCCCCTTAATAAATACGATTTTTTTTTTTTTTTAATAAAATGTGTTGTGTAATAGGGTTTAGAATATGTGTCACAACAACACATAAATACCTTTTAAGACCTAGGTCTAGACCTGGGTCCCTCAACAACTGGCGTTCTGAGGTGTAGATTAACGCTTTTTTTAAACATCTGTGGGTTGAAGCCACCTGAGACTAAGTGTTCCGGCAAACTATTCCATTTGTACGCAGTTCGGACAAAGAAGTCTCTCTGCGATCTGCCAGTATGACAGCGCGGGATCTTTACCGTTTCACTGGTTGCGGCAGCCGATTGCCGAGTGGAACGGGGGTAAGAATAAGTTTGAGGCATGATGCCGCTGATTTCATCTGAGCACTGCTGATGACGATATTTGTAAAAAACAACGAGGTCAGCAACAGTGCGACGATGTTGTAGGGAATCAAGTTTTGATGTCAAAGTTCGATCACCTACAATTCGTACAGCTCGCTTTTGAACAGAGTCCAAGAGGGCCAAGATGGAAACAGAGACAGCACCCCAAACTTGACAGCAGTACTCCATACAGGGACGAATATAGGACTTATAAACATGGAGCAATTGGTATGGAGTAAAAATTTTTTTGCATCTATTTAGGAGGCCGAGTTTTTTAGACGCGCTTTTTGCCATCGCCATTACATGATCGTTCCAGAGTAGGTCATTTGAAACTGTGACACCCAATAAACGAATGTTTTTACATTCACCTATTGGTTCATCACACATACTAAATAAAATATCTTTGGGGAACTCGGTCTTTGATCTGGAAACAATCAACAGCTGTGTTTTGGTGGAGTTGAAATTGACAAGGTTTTGGTCACTGAGCATTCTACACTTCGCCTTATTTTTTGTTAAAAAGTTACCACTTCTTCTATATTTCCAAAAACTTTTTAATTTTTTTTTCACAAATAGGTTCGCCTTGGAACTAAGTGGAGAAAGAAAACATGAAAAAATATTGCAACGCTGATGTGTCATAGGCTAACTGCAGCACAGCTTTGGAAACAAAATGTTCTGGATATATAGTGAGCTAAAATCCATCAAATACTTCAATTAATGTTTAACAAATGTTACAGATTTCGCGTATAAAAACATTAAACAAAGCTGTACATTGTATCCCAACGGACATAAATTCCGTCGTACGATTAGAAAAATTAAAAAAATTTGTTTGCCGGAAGTGACAAACCGGAAGTTGGAATGCAGTTGGAACTGTTGCAAATTATGCTCTTTCTTAGCATATGTACACAAGTATAATCAATATCAATTATCAGGAACTGATGTTATTGTAGTTTCAAATAAACAGGTGCCCCCACCAGTATCCCAATATCGTCCAAAAACTAATTAGCTCTTTATCATTCAAATTAAAGCCTCATAAAGTGTTATCAACAAAGTCTGTATGCTCCCAAAAAACTATAAAACAAAGTGTGCAAAGACAGCAGTTGTATGGTGGACTCCCGCCACTTTGATCACTATGTTCCAAAAGTTGATGATTATCTTCTCACATTAATTGAAACCTTTTCGTAAGTTTCATCATAATCACTTCATTATGGTAGGCTGTAGTGTGCATAAAGACACTGAAAAAAAATTAAAAAACTGTTCAGAACTGTTTTGAACCGTACTAAATGCTTATGTACCAAGTTTCATCTAATTCGATTAACAGGTAAAGATGTTATTGAGCTTTAAAAAAAACAGGTGCTCGGTGGACCCACCCCTTTGTTCAATATCGCTCAAAAACTAAATAGCTCCTTGCCATACATATTTGCATCTTTTTTTAAAGGGTCGCCAAAATTCATTCATGAACGAATTTGTATGATCCCAACAAGTATTAAAAATGTAGTAATAAAACCCACCTGTTGTACGGTGGACCTCAAAACACTTTGTCCAATGTACCTCAAAAGCTAATGAAATCTTTCTCATATTGATTGAAACCTTTTGCCAACGTTTCATGAAAATCGATTTGAAACTGTTGGCTACAGCAGGGTTAAACACTTAAAAAAAAAACTTTTTAACCGGAAGTGACAAACCCGAAGTTGGTATACATTATTGGAAACAGTACTAAACCCATATATACCAACTATGACTATAAGTTAATACCAATAACATTAAAAACCAGGATTAAAATTTACTGTAGATTCAAACTTACAGGTGTTCGGAAGATACACGCCATTTCTTCCAATTTTGAAATGAATCCAGCAGCAAAATGTTTGAATCATCGAATCTTCTATCTTCGATTATTTACCATAAAAATCGATGATTTCAAACAAAACAGTTTGCAAAAATCATTATTTAACTTTGGGAATGATAGTCATATCTGATTATATCTGTTTATCCCTACTTTAATTATGTAAATCAATTTTGTTTAAGTTATTCAATCAACTTTTACATGTAACATATGTGATATAGTAACATGTACTTAAGTTAAAACAACAAACAATTCTTTTACTACAAACAACAAGACTTTATATGCAATTGTTAAAGCAAAAGTGGAGGACAGAGGAAGCAAAGATCAATGACATGAAGTTCCGTCTATGCTTAGACATGTATTGTAATTTTATTGATTGTCAGTAAATTTAAAATAAATGGAAAAATAAGGGGGTCATTATATGTAAGAATATATTTATAATTTAATCTTAACAGTTACACAATTTGTCATTAATTAAGTTTTAGAAATCAACTGCAATGATATTGCAGAAGCAAAATTATCTATATAAGGTGTAGAGCTTACACAGACACAATGGATAGCTAATTTCATTGTCATGCTAACGTTATTGTAATGATTTTCGTTAGATTTAATATATATTTCTATCCTTTAATGTAAAATACAAAAACACGTAACTCTTTTTTTATACACGGTGGATACGTTCCAACAAAAATCGTGTAAAATAAAACCGTTTATAAAAAGACATCCGACTTATAGTAAAATTAAGGATGTGTTTCACAATTTCAACAATTCGTATTAGAATGAAAAATAACTTCATGTTGCTAGAAAAATCGTGCAAAAACAACGAAACTCATGCTATGATAATTCTACATAATACAACAGATTGATATTTTTATTAAATTTGTAAAGATGACAAAAAATTGGTTCATAATTAAAAATGCAAAATTCTAATTTTGTGTTTAGAAACTATTCTCACATCTTAATAATATCCCCACAACGTTAATTGTCGTTAATACAGAGGCGGGCATTGAGTTACACAATTTGGCCACTCTAATATAAAATATTGGATGATTTACCATCTAAATTAACATGACCGACCTGTAAGAAAAGTTTGAATTAATGAGACAGTTTGTTGATCTATGCCAGTATGCCATTTAGCTATGAAATGTCTTTCTCACATTTTATCAAATGCTTTAGAAATATGAAGTGAAATACTGAATATTTTACCATGGTTCTCCAGCTATGGTTCCACAGATGGGCTACGCAGGCTAAAAGATTACCTGTATCATGACTTCTACGAAATCCATACTGCTTAGCATCAATAATGCGTGATATCTCCAAATATTCTATTAGATTATACTAGTTAACATATTTTTCAAATATTTTATCCAAAACCGACAGAATTGGAATTGGTCTGTAATTATTAGGGTCAGTCTGCCTTTCTTCGATATGGGTATATGAACACAAGCCAGCTTCCAAGAATCGGGAAATATTCCGGTTTTGTATAAGTAGAAAATTTTTGTTAGAATTGGAGCTAGTTTCCTAGCAAAGTTTTTAAGAATGAGGGGTGGAATACCGTCGGGGCCAGCGGGTTTATTGACATTGAATATTGATAGAAAGCATTTTTCGTACAATATTTCAAAGAAAAATAAATGGTTTGATCTGGGGAATGAGTGTAGGAGACTGAGGAGGTTCAAATATGTTTGAGTTTTCTGCGAAAATACGACACAAAACATCGGCATTCTTTTTCGAGTCGCTCACAGGTATGTCATTCAGAACTAAGGTTGGAATAGAGGATCGAGTGAAATTGTTCTGCACTGATTTCACTGCCGGAAAGAAACTACGAGAGTCAGATGGGTGCTTGGAGATTTTTTTTGCTTTCTTCTGTATAGACGAGTCTGTATTCAGATTTATTTTTTATTTGCTGATATTTCTTGCTTTTTTATAGGCGATAAGAGTTTCTGAAGGTTTATTTGAGTTATAAGCCTTAAATGCTTTCCGTTTATTCCTCACCGCCTCTCATCAACGTCCCATGTGAACCAAGGCTCAGTTTTAGGATTGATTAGTCGATTTGGAATAAACCTGCATTCTATCTCTTATGACTTCAGAAACTCTTAATGTAGATGTGCTAGGATCATGCTCAACACAATAAACATTTTTCCAAGGTGTTTCTTCATAATAGATTTTCAGTCCCTCCCAGTCGCGTGTTTATAATTCCAAACGCGACGTGGATTGCGCTTTAATTGGCGTAGGTGATGTAAATTATACTTTCGCTGAAATTAGTAAATGGTCCGATGATCAAAGGGGTGTTTCAACTCTTTTCTTCGTTGTATCTGGTTCGTTTGGGATGAAAAACATATCCAGCAAATTATTGTTGGGTCACTATCATTTGAGTCAAACCATGATAATCTTCGAGTATCAGTTTTGTCTGTCTTCCTACGTCGTCACTGCGTGATGAATACTTTGACCATTCTTTATTATGTATATTAAAGTCCCCCAGAATGACCAGTCTTGCTCTGGAGTAGTCTCTGGTAATTTTATATATATTTGATGATATTTTATCATGGGGGAGTTTGAGGGTATGTGTAAGTCTATTATGAACATGGTTTCATCAACACCTGAGATCTTCAATAGCGAGATTTATGGTTCAGCTCGTAAGCCTTGATTTTCATACAGGAAAGTGAATTTTGGTCAAATACACAGACACCATGTTTATTATAAAATGAATGTTCCAAATCGTAACTAGGCATCTGATATTTATCGAGATCCAATTTCATGGTGAGGTTTATTTTTTCCGATGTAGTGATGAACATCGTTTAGGTTCGAATTGAGACCTTTTATGTTTGTGAAATCAATGCTAAGCTGATGGTTTCTTCTGCTGCCATTTTGTTGAGACAGAGACTTACCCTTTGATATTGTAGGTACAGTAACTGAAATTTGGTCACGTCTAAATTTTAACACTACACAATACAAAAAATCTGGGTATCTATGTCGCAAAAATCGACAACAGGTTTCACACAACATTAGCACGATAAGGGAAAAGCAAAGAAAATATAGACACAAAGGAAACTAACCAAATTGAAGGTTACAAAAAAAGGGTTAATGCAAGTCGAAGTAAGATGAATAGAAAAAAATTCTTACTAATAATTAAAAAGAAATTTTATATTTCCTGTTACGAGGTAATACAAGAACAAATTAACATTTCTATTTTATAGTAGCAATTCAATTTCAATACAAAATAGTATATTACGTACCGAGGTGGAAAATATTTCATTTCTGTCGAGAGAAAATACAGTTAACCAAGGCGCGTAACGCCAAAGTTAATTTAATCTCGAGACAGAAATGACATTTCTGTCCTCGGTGAGGTTTGTTTACTATTTTATTCACAACAATGAAGTAAATATATATTATAAAAATGAATTTTATAATGAAAATATACTATGTTTAATCTTTATTGGCATATCTATCTATATAAATAAAAATGTAAATGGTCGTTTGTTCAAAATAGGTAATCTCCGAAAGTACTTGATCGAATCTTTTGAAATTTGGACACAACGTTGCATTCAAATACAGGAAGGTTGTTACATAGTTTTTTTTTTTTTTTTTTTTAAATTTTTTTTTTTTCGTTATATATATGTATATGTTTTATAACGTAGGCTGTCAACAATTACAAGTGTCTCACCTGCTTTATTCTCAAATCACTCTACTTTATGGTCGATTTTATCTTCATGCTCAATTTAATCGATTAGTTTCGTATAGTGATAGGCCCAAAGATTATTTTATCTAATTTGTAAACCAATAAGGTTGCAACGTGTTCTCCTTTCGGTAGGACAGTCCTCGGTAGGAGTAAAAATGTCCTCAGTTCTCATTTACTATAAAAACATTCTCCTTGAAGCAATTTGAAATACAATATTTTACACTGAACAAAATAGATTTTTTTGCTACATATTTCTCCCAATAAACGTGGATATGGATCAGGAAAATAAAAAATCGTGATTGCACCTCTACTTATATCAAAGTAACTGATTATTAAAATTTGTGTCGCAAGGTTGGTAACAATATCAATTAATTTACATTGCTCTATAATATATGTGAATATCTTTACTTTTACTATATCGCACGATCAGGTGGTGAGTCATTGTTTAAGCAATTTTGGATTCAATCCACCGTTAAACATCTGTTTTTTTTAAATAACTTTGTTACTAATTATCTGTTCTTAGTATTATAAATGAAATAGCTGATCTGCATATTATTTGTGATTGTTATAAATTAAAGCATTTGGCTACAGAAAACTTACCATTTTGAAGGAAATTTAAATATATGAAACAGTACTGTGCATGAATAACTAATTAACAACTAGCGCATATTGATTTTTATGAAAGTGCCAATTCAGATGGTAAGTTTAGCTGTATTTCTGAGTACTTAAAAACATTAAATTTAACTGATTCGAGTGTAGCAATAGCATTGAAGGCCGATAACATCAATACGAATTTGCATGCTATCATCCATCATAAATAAATAAAAGGATTACAGAAGTAATTGTCGTATGTGCAATCAATCAAATATTCCAAAGCTAACGTTTGAACAAAAAACAATTTACGATTAACTAATGCAAAATGTTGATTACGGGGTTGGATGAATCTTTTTCTTGGATGCACCAGGAGGAACTGGCAAAACGTTTCTAATCAGACTGATTCTAGCAGCAATTCGATCGCAAAATAGCATAGCTTAAGGAGCTATTAGCATAGCTTGCGTCGTCCGGCATAGCTGCGACATTGCTACCAGGTGGAAGAACTGCTCATTCCGCTTTGAAATTGCCATTGAACATGCAAATCATTGAAACGCCCACATGCAACATCTCCAAAGGATCGGGAATGGGAAAAGTATTGCAGAAATATAAACGGAAATGTAAAATCTTTTGAAGCGCTTGATCGATCATTGCAAGATTTGCGTGGAAATACCAGACCATTTGGGAATGCATTAATATTGCTTGCAGGAGATTTCAGACAAACATTACCTGTAGTTCCCGATCAACACCAGCGGATTTGAGGCAAGAAATATTCTACTTTGTGGCGACACGTAAAAGGTTAAAATTAACTACAAACATGCGTGTTCTCCTCCAAAAAGATAAATCAGGTGAGATATTCTCATATCAATTGCTGAGAATTGGTGACGGACAGGTGCCGGTTGATTTAACAACAGGACGAATTTTATTGTCTCATAACTTCTGCAATTTAGTGTCGTCAAAAGAGGAATCAATTGAAAAAGTATTTCCTGATATTCAAATTAATCATAAGAATCACGATTGGCTGAGTGAACGAATCATTCTTGCGGCCAAAAATAAAAACGTCAATGAACTTAACAGTTTAATTTTGTCTAATATTCAAAGCGAGGAAGTCACATACAAGTCCGTAGACGATGTCATGGAAGCAGATGAAGCGGTTAACTATCCAACAGAATTTTTGAATTCACTTCATCTACCAGGGATGCCACCACATGTACTGCAATTAAAAATCGGCGTGCCAATCATCATGTTGCGTAATATCAATCAGCAAAAACTTTGCAATGACACGCGACTCACAGTAAAAAAATTATTGAGCAATTTAGTAGAAGCAACAATCTTGAATGGACCTTTCAAAAGCGAAGATGTCCTCATTCCTCGCATTCCCATGATACCAACGGATATGCCATTTCAATTTAAAAGATTGCAACTCCCAATTCGATTGGCATTTGCAATCACCATCAACAAAGCTCAGGGCCAAACATTGGAAGTATGTGGTTTAGATCTAGATAACGATTGTTTCTCACATGGACAATTATATGTTGCATGTTCTAGAGTTGGCAAACCAGGCAATCTCTATATCCACACAGTCAATGGATCAACAAAAAACATTGTATAACCTCAAGTATTATGAAATAAAACAGAAAGGTGAGTGTTTTGTTTTCTTTATTTCTTATATTCAACCAGACTAAGCCACTGCAACGCGTGGCCGGGTCCAGCTAGTTATTGATAAAATCATAGTAGGCAGAATAAACTCAAACAAAATGTTTATACAATAAATTCAATCAACGTTTGTTTCTTGTATTGATTGTTTCAAAATCAGCCGAATATAATTTGTGAAAATGTTTGATAGTGAAATGGATTATACTCCTCCAGAAATACGGAATGCTGCGCATACAAAAACGACTGAACTGTTGCCCGATAAAAGTAAGTCGCGATACATGAAATCGTATCATATGTTCAAGGAATTATGTAATTGCAAAAAAATTAGGAACATTTCAGAAAATGTTATGCTAGCTTTCTTTAGCGAAATTGCAAAATCTAAAAAGCCGTCAACACTCTGGGCAACATATTCTATGCTCAAAACAACTCTAAACATTAACGAAAAAACGGATATATCAAAATTTTCCAAATTGATTGCTCTCCTGAAGAAACAAAACACATTTTCAGATGAAGCTCCCCTTGAGTTTCTTCCTCAGAAAGTGAATATTTTTGAAGTTTATATTTTAAATTATATACTTTATTTTGTTGTTTTTGTGTAGGCTGCATTAATTATCTGAATTTCCGGAGCTTGTAGAAGCGACGAGCTTTATAAAATGAAGAAAACTGAAATCGATGTTTCAGAAAATGAAATAAGCGTCACGATTCCCTCCTCGAAAACCTACATATCCAGATCATTTGCAGTAACCAATATTCAGTGGATTAATATCTTACAAAATTATATTGAAATGAACAAGGGTAATGATATAGACAGATTTTTCTATCAAATCAGAAGTGGAAAAATCACCAAACAACCATTTGGACATAACTCTTTTGCACAGTTTCTTAAAAAAATAGCAGAGTTTTTGAAACTGGACAATGTGGGCACGTTCACTGGGCATTGTTTTAGACGCACCGCAGCATGTTTTGTAATTAAAACGATTGGGGGATGGAAATCTAGCTCTGTAGCCGAAGGATATGTAGAGAATTCTACGGATGGACAAGAAAAAATTGCAAACATGTTGTCATCTGAGAACCACAATTTTGGAGAAGGCACATCTACCTTGAATAGTTTCACAAACAATTCGGTGCAGAAGTTCAATTTCTCGTCTGATCAGAAACAGGGATAGTCATTGACAATAAACGGCCATGAAAATTCCAACATAACTATTAATTTCAATAATAATTAATATCTTGTTTTTGTATTTATACTTTAAAATATTTATAAATAAATTAAATATCCAAAATGAAATGGATTATAGTCGCATATTTTATGAAAGTTTCTTTTATTTTCTATTTCCTTGCTAATAATTAAGAGAGATTAAAAAGTGAGACTCTCGTAAAATGTGCAATCGAAATTCCTACTCAGGTCGGGAAGTGTTACTTCCCAACCGGTTGGGAAGTAAACGTTAGCAATCAAGTACTTCCCAACTTTTAAAAAGTTGGAAAACGACAGATTACTTAGTTGTTGTGAATAAAAATTATTACATAACGTCCTCTCAAAATGCTCTGGTTGTTAAGGATATTTTTATACGCGTATCCTAGATTTTATAACTTTATATCTTAGTGAAGCAGAATAGCTAGTTATGTACCAAGGTCAATGTAATAACCTCCACGTTGTGGAAGTTATTTCAAAATCGTTTTATAAAAAAGCGTGTTAAAAATAGTTATACATATTTTTAACACGGCTTTTTATCTAGATGGCTTTTAAACTACAAAACCCTTTAAAATATTAATGTATATTAAAATTAAAATAGTACTTACATACAAAGAGGTTCCTGTGTGGTATTATTATATGTAATATTTTCATCTGCTGATTCCCCTCCAGAACTACTAGCAGTTGCATCCGAATCGATAGCCGTTTCCACCATTCGCAATTCAGTTTGTAAACTTCCTGCAACATTTTCTAGTTTTCCAGCTGCTTTATCATCTATTTCTGGTATAAGAGTGACCAAATTTACTTTATTTGATGAGCTCACATCGTTATTTGTTTTTAATAATTGATTACGTTTAGCTAAAGATGCACTTTGTGTAGCTGATACATGATTGATTTTTTTAAGAAACGTTTTCATTGCGTGCATAGAAATCGGTTTAGTTTTATCCAATGCTGACTGGTTTTGTGTTATAAATGATGATGTATTGGCAGTTGAATGATTTTCTTCATAATTATTTAGTTTTTGATGTTCCCGTTCTTTTCGTTTGTATAGACGAAAAACGTCACCAAATAATTCACCAACTTCTTCATTTATATGTTGTCCCATGTGACGGGATTGAATTTTTCGTAAACGTCTTAATAAAAAATCACATTTTCTTTGCATTTGGGCTTGCCGTTTTTCAATATCAATCCGAACCTCCAATGTATCGGAATCTTTATTCGGCGTTGTAACATCTTCAACTACACTACATATATTCATAACATCTACATCATTAAATAAAGAAAGACCACTAGCTAAATCACATAATCCATCACCAGCAGGTGCTGATTCTAAACTCTTAAATACTTGAAGCAAATCAATATCACTTGTAGATGCTAATTCACCTAACATTTGCTCCATTTCAGCGTTTTCCTTATCACGTTCTTTTTGTAAGCCCATTGTTGTTGTATTATTATTTATTGTTACGTTTTGATGATTATTGTTATTAATTGTAGTATAGTATTGTTGTTCATTAACATTTGGAGATGACTGTTCTTCTTCATGTTTTTTGTCAGTTACACTATTACTAACTTCGTCCATGTGCAATTTGATTTCAGGGCCTGTGTTAGGCCCATCCGAAATATGTTTTTCGAATGCTAACTGAAATGCTCCCTTACTTAGAAATTCTTTGGTTGAAAGATTATTGTTTGTTAAACGTGGTGATACAGTTGTTGAAACAGTTGGTGAAATATTTGACGTTGATGATGTTAATTTTGTTTGATTAACAATAGTAGGCTCAGTTAGAGCGGGCGCCATTATAACGATTGTTGCATCGGACTCGTTCACCGACGCTGTTGGCCTTAAGCCCATTCATCAAATTTTTACCACAAATTATTTTGCTTGATAACAATTTGTGCTTGTTTCCTATAAATGTAGAAGTTGGATAGTATTTTTATTTTGTTTTCATATGTAACGTTAGCATATAATTTGTGATTGAAAATAATATATACGATGAATATTACCATATCGTTCTCATTATATATACAAACATAAATTAATGACAAACATCTTTCACTTTTATTTAAGAATCGATCAGTCTTACATGACTTATATTTCATTTATAAATAACCTTGAAAAGCAATATGAAGAAGTTAATAGTTTGAATGATTTACGGTTTTTAATTCGATAATCATAATTTAACATTTACCGGAAAATACATATGTATATTTAGGATAGTCAATAGGTAAATGGGTTGTTGTGTTTGAATAACAATACGTTTCGGCGGATTGGAAAAAAGAGGATATTATATATTATTCAATTTTGTGTCCAATTGTAACAAATCAAATGCAACTGTAGGCACTTAGCCATAATTTTGGCGAACCAAATTGTAGGGATGAATTTTAAAGAATACTGTTATAAATATGGTTTAAGCATCGTTACCACATATTGGGGTGCGACGAAGTTTTTGAAAACATTAAAATTTAACAACTTTGTGCATAAAAGGAAACAACATTTTAAGCGCAAAACATTTTGATAAATACAGTTTTGAGGTAGTGTAGAAGGGCTTTGAGCAGCAAATGGTAGGGTCTCCAAAAATAGTTCATTGGATTTAGAAATGAGTTGTCAAGCCCATTACCAACTATGACTCTCTTACATAAATTGCGAGAGGTTTTGGTCTATAGAAATAATTTGGGACTGATTTTAGGATGAATGACTGGTTATTGACGAGTTTAAAAAATTGAAATTTAAACAAATGGATCATTCACCCATAAGCGTAAAGGCGCTGCTGTCAAATGGTAATGAAGATCTTACGCTTCAGTTTTCATCTATTCAATATGTTGCTGCCTTATTGAAATATTACAATAAATATACAACATTGCAGCGAAACAACAATCAAAAGTGATCGAGCTTAAATAATACAATCTTGCTCTGAATCTTTAAACTTATTCTCAAGAAAAACAATTCACTTGTATTAATACGGAGGAAGTGGTCTAAAATTTATTCCGGACGCTAACAGCCCTGAATGAGCAATGGATATATTGAAGAAAAATATATGTTTACTGAAAGAACAGAATGCAACCGTTGATGCAACTCGCAATGGAGAAACACAGAAGAGCCCTAAAATGTACCATACTCATTCTGTTAAGTAAGAGTTCTTTATAGTTTATATTTTTGAATAATGGCGAGACTACTGCCCAATCACAATCATATGAAAAGAAAATCATATAAGTAAAGCCTTGGAACAGGTAAACACAATTATTACAACCTACAAAGCAAGACATATTCTAAATTACGCTGCAGCCATATGGACACCTCAGGTCGCTGACACTCACTGGAATAAGTTACAAATAACACAAAACGCAGCGTTGCGAACAGTAACCGGATGTCATTTGATGGCTCACCGATATCAGCTGCACGAGGAATGTAAAAAAATTGCCGGTTCGTGAACACAATGAAATGCTTAGAGACATAACCACTTAGAGACATAAGGCGAACTGCAAGTGTTACTTTATTCTGTTAAGTGTTTTCAACTATGATCTGATGTGTGTGGTAAGGAAACTAAAGAGTTCAATGATCTTGTAAAAAGATTCAATATATGTGTATGCTATAATGAGTCTATGCATTTCACTGCAAAATCTTCATCCCTGCTAGACCTTGTATTATGCAATTCTGATAGGCGTTCTTAATCAAATTAAATACCAGGAATCTCTCGACGTGATTTGATATTCTTTTCTTGTAATTTTTTTTTTTTCTTTTTTTAAGAAGAAGTGTTGTGTAGTAGGAATTACAAAATGTGTCACAACAACACATAGATACCTTTTAAGACGTAGGTCCCACAACAACGTGCGTCTTGAGGTATAGGTGGACGCTTTTTTTAAATCTTTGTGGATTGAAGGCACTCGAGACTATTGATTCGGGCAAAGCATTCCATGTGTACGATGTACGCACAAAGAAATCCCTTTGCATTCTATTACTATGACAGTGAGTAATCTCGACAGTCCGACCGCCCGCACAAACCGATTGACGAGTAAAACGGGGAAAAACATATGTCTGAGGCATTACGGACCTGATTTCATCCGAGCACTGCTGGTGACGATATTTATAAAAAACAACGAGATCAGCAACAGTGCGACGATGTTGTAGGGAATCAAGATCTAATGTTAAGTCTCGATCACCAACAATTCGTATAGCTCGCTTTTGAACAGAGTCCAAGAGAGCCAAGATAGTAACAGAAGCAGCACCCCAAACTTGACAACAGTACTCCATACAGAGACGAATATAGGACTTATAAATGTGGAGTAATTGATGCGAAGTAAAATATTTTTTACATCTATTGAGGAGGCCGAGTTTTCTTGACGCGCTCTTCGCCATGGTCATTATATGATCGTTCCAGAGTAAGTCATTGGATATTGTGACTCTCAATAAACGAATGCTTTCACATTCGTCTATTTGGTCGTCACACATATTAATTGAAATATCGTTGGGAACCTCGGTCTTTGATCTGGAAACAATCAATAGCTGTGTTTTGGTGGAATTAAAATTGACCAAATTTTTGTCACCCCAATCGGCGACTTTTTTTAGGTCCTCGTTTACATTTATGGCAGCGTCTCTCCGGACGGGATTTATTCGTTCATGCATTTTACCCTTTGAAGATAGGGGGACGAATGACTTGTGCAGTGTACTATCATCTGCAAAACTATTTATTGGGTTACTGGTGATTTGCAACAGTTCGTTGATATAAATAAAAAATAAAGTGGGAGTTAAAACTGAGCCTTGGGGTACACCAGCGGTTATTAATTTAGACTCAGAAGAAAAACCATCTGGAGATGTATCGGTTAGACAGAAAATTTTGAATCAACTTCACGACTGCGGGATGAAAACCGTACGCAACGAGCTTGTTGATCAAGTTGGCATGCCAAATTCGATCAAATGCTTTTGAGATGTCTAATGCGATCACGTACGTTTCACCACCTTTCTCAAGTATGCTATTACAAAGATGTGCCACATAGTTCAATAGATCGGTTGTTGATCTTTTGTTTCTAAAACCGTATTGGCTGTCAGATATCAAATGGTTGTCTTCCAAAAATTTGGATATGTGTGAACTAATATAGTGCTCGTATATTTTAGACATGACTGGGAGTAAGGCTATTGGTCTATAATTTGAAATATCACATTTCGTTCCTTTTTTTGGGACAGGCTGGACATTGGCCAACTTCCAGCAGGATGGATAAATACTAGATTTATAGGATTTATAAAATATTTTGGTGAGGGTTGGTGCAAGTTCTTTTGAAAATGTTTTTAGAATAACAGGAGGAATGTTGTCCAGACCAGAAGCTTTGTTGTTGTTTAACCCCCTTAAAAGTTTTTCGACAATTTTGCGTTTGAAATATAATTGTTTCATATTAACTCTTGAAGACTGGATTTGGGGTATTTCTTTAGGAGATTCTAAAACTGTTGAATTTGAAGCAAAGCGTTCCGCGAACAATGTTGCTTTCCTTGCAGGGTCAGTAATGATTGAGTCACCATCAATGATAGGAGGGATCGAAGATTTAGTACCACAACTTAAATTAATGGCACTGTAAAAACTTTTGTCAGAAATTGACATACTCGAAAGTTTTACCGCTTTCGCTCTGTCAATCTCTGCTTTTTCGTTTTCAATTATTTGGTTTGATATTTTATTAGCCTTTAAATATTAGGATCGATTAACAGAGTTCTTTTTATGAATCCAAATATTAAATGATCTAGGTTTGTTTCTAAGAGCCAATTTGGCTGCTTTCGAAAACAAATATTTTTGTTGGGGTTTCATTATTGAAAAGGGAACGAATTTGTTAATACCGAATTGAATGGTTTCAGTAAAGTTTTGAGCAGAAACATTTACATCGTCAGTATAAAAACAATGACGATCAAAAGGGAAACCTTGAAAAAAACTTCGGAGACCATTGGTGTCCATTTTTGAAAAGTGAAATATTTTACAGGATTTGGGAACTCAGGTTTGTAGCAAATCAGTTTTGATAATTGATGTGATTAGAGAATGGTCAGAATTTCCAATACTACCCTTATCGACATCGACACTCGTAATATCTGGCATAGATGTGAGATAAAGGTCTAAGAGAAAACTTTTATCACCGCCATTACGAGGAGTGAAAGTTGGGCTTTTTACAATCTGCGTCAGGTCGTGCGATGCAGCAAATATTTCTGCCTGCCTTCCATTGTTGTCGTCGTCGGTCATTTTGGAAAATTCTAGCCACGATTTGTTGTAGACGTTGAAGTCACCGGTAACGATAACCTCACAACTTTGAAATTGTGGTCTAATTTCGTCGACAACATCAGTCAAGAGATTAAAAAAATTGGGATTATGTTTGTTACGGTTTGTTATGTTTGTATATTGTTACGGTTTTAACAAAATAATATCGGAATACAACGTAGAACTCAGTTCAATTCAACATAAATAAAACACCCTATATTATATTATAACGATGATATTGAGTGATGATGATCAACAAAACAAAATACAACAACAATCGAATGAAATGAATATAATTGTTGTTGTATTAACACTTAAGGGACAGTAAAAAAAATTATTTCTTTTTTTGTTTTGTGGAAAGTTTCCTAAAGAGAAGGTTAGAATAAGGTAGATTTTTTCAGAGTGTACGGAGTTTAGTTTTTAAGCAGGTATTCTTAGGCGGAATAAATTAATTGTAAACGAAACGTTAAACGTCTTCAAAAAGTTCTTTCATCTGGGATGTTTGAGGGCTAAAATTAATGCCGAATTCAAAGACATGCAGCAAAAAAATGATTGGTTATGTGAAAACTGCAATATTATATCACAAACCATAACCTCAAAACCAACAACATCGACGTCGGGTATTCCAATTCAACCATCTACTTTTATCATTCCGGGTATATCTAGTGCTATTCATCATCAACACTCAAAATCAACACCAACCGAGTGCGGAAAACAGAATAGTAAAGATCTCCTCGAAAACATTCCAGCAAATCGGGACTTATATATTTTCATGATGAACATGCACAAAACAATTAAAGGGCTGTGCTAAACTGTGGAACATCTCAAAAAGGAAAATAGTATGCTAACAGTGATAATGAGTTATTAAAATACAAACTCTACAAATCCGGACTAAATCAGGTAAAAAAAATAACTTAATAATCACTCATCAAATGAACAAGATCTAAAACCGAAAATAGTGCAAATTATGAAGCAAATCGACCATAATATTGTTGAAAGCTATAGTTAAGCGAGTTTTCAAACCAAAAATAAATGAAGCCACCAGATATGGGATACCAGTTGACGTGACCATTCATGCTTCTTAAGATGGACGGGTCTACGCCCCAGAAGCACTCGGAACACAATTCCGACCAAGGACCATCACAACAATTTCGACGGAAGGTGCAAATCCGAAGCTCGAAGAAGAAGTAGCTGTCACTGGCCTCACTGCTTCAAATACTCCTCGTCACGGCTGGTATTGAAACAAATCCGGGACCAACTAAAACATGGCACTGTACAATATGTAAAAACATCTTAAGGGCCAATACAACATCTATTCAGTGTAATACCTGCAAAGAATGGTGTCACCTCAAGAACTGCTCAGGTCTTGTCACACATAAGCTATGGACTAAGAACTACATAGCGCCATGTTGTCAAGCATCAAGTCAAAATATCAACACGAGTCCACAACAAAACACATTACCGATGAACACGTTACCGGAAACTCCGAGTGATTAAAAATTATGCAACTAAATTGCAACGGTCTCACAAATAAGATCGACAATATAATAAACTATATGTGCAATAACAATATTTTAGTCACGTTTCTCCAAGAAACAAAATTAAATGTTAGATCCAAGATTAGTGATAGTATCTGTGATTATAAAATTATAAGGCTGGATAGAGGGAAAGACAAAGGTGGTGGTCTTGCCTTTATCATTCACAAAAGTGTTATTTACCGTACAACCACACTACCTGCAGTACCGGAACTGACAAACACCTAGAACAACAAGGAATTATAATAAAATCCGGAAATAACACTAGTCATTATTTATATTCCACCAGTAAGCAGCTGTGATATAGGTTATGAACCGTCCATAGGACATTTATTTTATGCCAAAGACTGTCTAATTCTCGGAGATGTGAACGCGCACCATGATCTATGGCACTCACATTTAAACACTGATCCACGAGGTGAAAGCATTGCAGATCAAATTGACGGATCCAATTTTGGAGTCCTCAACGAACCACAACCGACAAGGGTAACAAACAACTCATAGTCTTCTCCAGATATCTCCCTTGCCAGTATATCACTAATGCCAGTTGCAGAATGGAGAACTGAAATTGCATTGGGATCAGACCACGTGCCGATCATAATCACCTTAAGCCGGTCCAAAAATGAAATAAATTCCGAAAAGAAGACATATATTAATTTTAACAAAGCTGACTGGGAAAACTTTACAAATTTTACCGAAATTGAATTCAGTAAGCAATTTTTACCACTTGGCGCCCTCTCTGGGGAAAAACAATTCAGAGTAATTTTTACTAAGGCAAGAGCTCACTACATACCAGCTGGCAGAATCCAAAAAATAAAACCAAAGTTTCCACTTGAAGCGTGTGTGCTTTCTAATAAAAGGGGTGACATCGGTAAAGCAGATTCAGCCGACTCCAGAATTCCGGACCTAAACAAGCAAATTAACAAATTGGTCACTGACCATAAAAGAAACAAATGGAGAGAGTTAGTGAGAGAATCAAACCTGGGTACTAGTAAAAGTCTTTGGAAGGTCATCAAGGGCCTAACTCATCCTCGACAACCACAAAATAATTGCATGATCTCCTTCGACGATATCCCCATTGAAAATTACAGGAAATGCGCAAACATATTTAACATTCAGTTTACATAAAAGCAACGTAAACATGAGCAAGTGTTGAGACATATGCGCAAACTTAACACTGACAACTTGGAGGATATTATATTTTCCGAAAGAGGTGGAGAATGCAATAAGGAAAATTAAGCCATCAAAAGCTATAGGACCCGACGGCATCTCAGCCATCATGCTCAAACACATCGAACCCAATGGTTTAAACTTCCTCACTACTACACTTAATACATCTTTAAATACTCTACAGATACCAAATATCTGGAAAACGGTCAGAATCAGCCCCATTTTGAAACCAGGAAAACCGGAAGAAAAGGGAGAGTCCTACAGACCAATATCCATTCTTTCATCGGTCGCAAAACTCATCGAAGCACTTCTGCTCCCTCAGCTGACAAGATCCTGTAATTTGGCGCCACACCAACATGGCTTCCGACGAGCACACAGTACAATCACCGCGCTACACAGAATACAAAACCAGATCAGTGATGGTCTGAATCAAAAACAACCATGCGCTAGAACAATTTTAGTCGCACTTGACCTGTCAAAAGCATTCGACACAGTGTCACACGCTGCTCTATTGGATGATATCTTCAATACTAACTTGCCAGGCTTAATGAAGCGCTGGTTGTGCAATTACCTCAGAGGTCGCCAAACATATGTTGAGTTTCGTAACAGTAAGTCCAAAATGAGAGTGCTAAGACAAGGAGTTCCTCAAGGGGGAGTTCTCTCACCGTCATTATTCAATCTCTACCTAAGCAGTTTGCCTACCCCACCAGAAGGAATGACTATCACGTCATATGCAGACGACTGCACAGTGCTTGCAACATTAAATAACCTGCAGCAACTCACAAATATCCTGAATACGTACCTTAATATTCTGAATGATTGGTTTAAAACCAGAAAACTAAAACTTTCCACTGAAAAGACCACCTCTACACTTTTCACCACATGGACGAAGGAGGTAAATTCAAGACTAAGCACCTGCATAGACAACGTACTTATTCCCACAGTAAAAAATCCGAGACTGTTGGGTGTAACATTCGACCCACTGCTTAAATTCAATGCTCATGCACAACTAATAAACTCAAGTTTGAAAAACAGGAACAACGCATTGAAAGCACTAGCGGGTAGTTCATGGGGCAAAGATAAAGACACGATCTTAACAACGTACAAAGCAATAGGAAGACCAATTATAAATTATGCTGCACTCATATGGACCCCTCAAGTTGCCAACACTCACTGGAATAAGTTACAAACAACACAAAATGCTGCCTTGCGAACCTCAACCGAATGTCACCTGATGGCCCACCGTGATCACTTACACGAGGAAAGTAACATATTGCCGGTCCGTGAACATAATGAAATGCTAACCAAACAATATCTATTGGCCTGTCACAAAGAGCAACATCCTTGCAATGACACCTTAACTATGATAGAACCACCCAGAGACATAAGGAAGACAGCAAGATGCTTTCTGCAAGATATCAGAGATAGCCAGGTTACTGGTAACATCGACGAATCTACATATAAAACAGGCTTAAAAACACTCCACACCAAAACGGTCGAAAATGCAATAAAGAACTATATTCCAAATCGTGTTCTAAATAAAAAGCCACCAAAAGTCGCTGCCGAAGAGGTCCAATTGCCCCGTAGCACTAGATCCATCCTAGCTCAACTTAGATCCGGTTGGTCATGCATCCTAAACAACTACATGAGTAGAATTGATTCTGAAATTATTGACAAGTGTTCCGCATGTGAGGGCACGCCACACGATGTAGACCACCTATTTAATTGTCCTGAAAATGTAACCAACTTGACGAAGGAAGATTTGTGGTACCGCCCAAGGGCAGTAGCAGAGTTCCTGAACCTGGACATGGAGCCGGAGGATTAGCACCAAAACTGTCGCTACAACAACAACAACGTGACCATTCATCCACCAAAGAGAAGATCATCGAAAAGAAAAAAGATTATAAAAAATGCATCTTCGCTAATGAATTTCAACTTGAAGGAACAACATCTACGTCAAAGATTTTCATAGGTGAAAAATTAACATCTTTGTATTTCAACATCCTAAAAAGCGCTCGAAAATTATTTAAGGATGAGAAGCTGAAATATGCTTGGACCCAAAATCATAAGGTGCTGGTGCGCAAAATGGAAGGCAGTAAGATTGAATGAATCAAAAGTCAAAGCGACTTGAATCGTATTTTGGAAAGCAATGAAACAGCTGTAACACAATAATGAATTTTCTCTTTTCAGTTTTAAATTCATTTTAAATTTAAGCCAACTTAAAACAATATGCTATCTGTTACTGAATGCGGGATCTCCTTTCATTCTAGCTTACAAAATTTTTTTTTTCTTTTTTAATTCACTTTCCCTTTCGCAAGGGCTTTTGTACTCTTAGGACGAGGAATCTTTTATATATAATTTTCATTTCCCTGCCACTTGGAATTACCGATATAAAAAAGAAAGAAAAATAAACAATCTAATTTATTTTTCTTCTAACATTGCTTTTATTTATTTATTTAAACTCAACAAATTTCTAAATAACTTAAAGAATTTGCTTTCTTCAAAATGGACATTAATTTTAACTTGGATCAATATCTGAATGTGATTTTCATGACGACAAATTTCTGGATGGCACGTTATCTTTTAAAGGCTTGAATGTTCTCTACCTAAATGGTAGAACTATTGATAACAAACGCTATTCAATCGGAGGTCCACATCATAGTAAATGCAACTTTATTGTGGTTCGTCTTAAATCCTTTAATATGTACATAGGAGCTGTATATAGGCCGAGTGACACCAATTTCGAAGTGTTCCAGGATTTTTACTTAGGAAAATTAAACGAACTTAAGAATCTGTTGCTTATTATTGGGGATTTTAATATCAATATTTTCAATGAAAGCGACGCAAAGGTGAGAAACTTCAAACACTACGATATCAGATGGTTTTGTCTTCATCAATCAGCTACCACCAAATATGGCAACGAGAGTTACAGGTCGAGCATCGTCAACAATCGACCTTTTCGTAACCGATATGCTGAACAACAATTACTATCTTGGAATCGATGACATCGACTTTAGCGACCATAAAATCATGTTCCTGAACATCAAAAGGATGGGTAGCCAGCTTATGAATGGAAATACTCCTGGTCAAAATGCGATATGACTTAGTCATACACGATATTCTGGATATTTAAGTAAAGCCTCAGATACTGAACCAGACTGGGGTAACTTTCTACAAACGTTCGACAGCTCTATACATATACACTCTTGTAGTATGATCATGTGACTAAGATCATACAAAAAAGAGTGGGAAACACAACACCCGAAATATTTAAGCTCTGCAAGGAAAAACAAGATCTGTATAGATTAGTTAAATCGCAGCAAGTTAATGCATTCATTTTGCATGAGTATAACACACTTAAATGGAAGATCAAAACTGAATGCAAAATCGCAAAAAAAATGTTTACGGAGCCAAATTTTTGGAACAGATGGGTAAACCCAAAAATACATGGAAGTTTGTCAAACACATTAATAAATAACAAACAATAAAATAATGAAACAAACATCTCATTAATCTGTTACAATGGGAACTGTTACAAAAACGACAAGGATAACGTCGATGCCCTAAATGATTTTTTTTGTTGATATTGGTAATAGGCTGAACGAGGAATGCTTGGCTAACCAGCAGACTGTTATCGGTGAGTCGCAAAAGGATATGTCAAGCAGGATAGATTTATTTGAACTTACTCCGTGCACAATTGATGAAGTTATAAATAGGGTTGCACCGATAAGCAAACTTGCCGATTGCCGATTAATCGGCTTTCTTTATCGGCCGATACCGATTAATCGGCTGCCGATTATTTGATGGAAATGAGTTAAACAAATCTGCGCAACTAATTTTTTAATTAGACTATTAATTCTACGCTTTTTCTTCTCTATATTAATGACTTGCTAGATTCAACAGTTAATCCCATCCACAGTTTTGCTGATGATAGCACACTTCATGCGTCACCAAATTTGTATGCACCATCAAATCTTAATTTCGCTAGATCAAACTTGATAGTCATTAAATATTGATTTAAAAACCATCTTAGATTGGGGAGTTGCTAACAGTGTTGAATTCAACACAAGTAAAACTCAAGTTTGTCATTTTTCTAGATTATCAACACCTAATCCGTTTTTATTAAAGTGTGATTCAAATGATCTTGAAGAGAAAGAATCTGTTAGACTTCTAGGAGTTGAGATTGAAAATAATAAATGGAATTCTCATATTTTTAAACTAGCTAAGAACGTTGTTCAAAAATTAGGATTTTTGGGTCGTTGTCGTAAGGTTTTTAATAGCGAGCAGCTTCTTTTAATATATAAATCATTTATTCGTCCCTGCATGGAGTATGGTTCTCACATATGGGGTAGAGCCTATAAAAGTAGCTTGAAATGTCTTGATTTTATGCAGCGGTGAGCTGTTAAATTGATCGGCAACTCGACTCTTACTAACGAGCTTGATTCCTTGCAACATAGAAGAGACGTCGCTGATTTGACGGTATTTTACAAGTATATTATGGACGAACGGGCGTCTGTGGATAAAATCGATTTTGCCAGAACCAGCAAACTTCGCGCGTTTCACCAGAGCATCAATGGCAGCCCATCCTTTTACGGTTCAAGTGACAAGGTGTAGATATGTCGCTTTTGAATGCGATTTTTTTTAACAGAGTTTCTCATCTCTGGAATGCCTTACCGGCGTAAGTCTTTCCTGGTAATTTTAATCCTCAAAACATTAAGATCAACGTTAATAAATTCCTCAAAGAAAATTGAATAATACTTTCGAGCCCTAGTTCCCTAATTAGCATGGTATTTTCGGATATTCAGAGACGTTGATCTATATTAGTTAACACTAAACATGCCTAACATTGAATAAAAAAAAAATTAGAATGCGGGACTATTCTTCACAAATCGGGACAGTTCCACCAAAATCGGGACGCTTTGCAACCTTAGTTTAAAATATTATGCAAATGTCGTTTTTTTTTTAAAATTTATTGCTCGGCAATATTTAAATAAAAAAGTCTAACTTTTGAGTGCTTTTTTGCATTTTTCTGTCTACTATTTTCTATCCGTAGGTAAAACAATCTGCAGTCCTCAGCTTATTTTTTACCCAATATCTAGGTTGACTGTGGCACAGTTGGTGTATTCATGTATTTGGGAACGACTTCGTTGTCATTATTTTAAAAACTAAGAGTTCGAAATTATAGAAAAATTAATAAGTTTACTATGAAAAATAAAATGATGTCTCGTAAGAGTAAGAATTTAAGGATGTATAAAACCAACATTCATAACACCGTTTAGAGATTAGAGAAGTGTCATTTGAAAGAGCTTTTAATTTAAGTCACATCGTAATTTTTTGTATAATTTTGCACTACGCAGTTCGTAAATTAAAGTCAAACAAGAGCTATTTCATGTACATATATGTATATACTAGCAGACCCGGTGAACTTCGTACCACCTATAATTTATTTGTAGAAAAGTTTGATCAGCGATTGTCAATCCTAATCGACATTCTACCTCAAATTCATTCAGATTAATAATAGTGGCTGCATTGTTTGGTTGGAATTTTATTTGACTATTAAACAGGGTTGCCACGTTTTAAAAGTTTCAAAGTAGGATACACTGCCCCTAGGGTATCAAAACTAAAAAACTCGTTGGATTTGTGCCACTTCATTTTTCAGTAAAAAAAATTTAAATTTTTTTTTTAAAACAATTAGGTTTCTATTTGGTGTTAGTATGAATGTATATGCCTTATTTCTGTAATACTAATTTGCTTATTTATAATGATGGCGTACAAATTCGCATTGATGTTATCGGCCTCCAATTCAGTAACACTCGAAAAACTTAAATTTAAAATGATGAAGTTTCAATTTAGAAATTAATCTGAACATGAAAATTAAAATATGGTTCGACATCGCCGCTGTGACTAAGTTGTGTAAGACATACGGAATTTGAACGGGTGTCGCTGATGAGCGTGAGTTCGAATCCTGGCACGAAACACAAAAAAAAAATCTCTAATGGAATTTTAGAGAAAATGAAAAATTATTTCGAATTGCAAAATTCAAGTAATTTCTAATATGTACTTAGGCTGTATTCGAAACCAAAACTTAATTGAAACTTATTTGAAACGTATTTGAAACTTGTTTGTGGAGACTTACTTATTCAAATAAGTAACATAAGAAGGTGACTTATTTTCTATCTCTTTCTTACATAAAAATTTAATTTGATTTGTAATGTCAAAAATTTTCTCGTTGATTTATGTAATGTTTTTATTTTATAAACGATAAAACGGTTTTATAAGACGTATAAGTAAGACTCCACAAATAAGTTCAAAAAAGTTTTGGTTTCGAATATAGCCTTAAGCTTAATTGCCCACAAAAGCCCCTACAACTTAAATTTAAAGTTTTTAAGAAATTCGAAATAAAGCTAAACATATCATCTGCTGATTCATTGGAACTATCATAAAAATCAATAAGCTAAAGTTGTAAGCCATTAAGCTTAAGTTGTAACTCATAAGCTTAAGTTGTAACTCATAAGCTTAAGTTGTAACTCATAAACAATACTGTTCTATATATTTACATTATCCTTTAAAATCGAAATAGCTTTCTGTGTAAGATATTGTATTACAGTTTGCTTAAAGTAGGACATTTTTATAGCAAATTAGGACGAAGGACATTCTTGCTCCAAAGTAGGACTGTCCTACCGAAAGTAGGACACGTGGCAACCCTACTATTAAACGAAACTATTATTTATTATTATATACATTTATTATTAAACAGGAATACAATTTTTTTAATATTATCTTAATGCGATATGCTGAACAATATTTTTTGCTAATTCCTGAGCGGAATACACGAACAAATTTGAAGGTTTTCTAACCTTCAAACACGCAACATATAATTGATTATGCGAAAAGCACGGGGTTTCTAGATCCAGCTCACAGATTCACATTGTTTGACTTTGTTACTTATTAATAGTCATTACAAATACCAATCGAATCGGGAAGTATAAACGTTTAAATAGGATGCTAGTCTAAAGGGATCATTGGCAAAATTACAATTAAAATAACAATTTCACCATGAAACTTGCCATTTAAAATGGTATTGAAATTTCTAAGCAAAATAATTGGTGAACCAATCGAAAATTATGTGGTGGCATTCTAGTTAAATCCTATGAATTCAAGAGTTCAACAGGATAGATGAACATTCCTCAGTATTGACAACAGAGTCAATCGGTTTGAATGATATTTCATTGCCAGGCAATACTGTTGTATTTTTAAATTGATTGCGTTGACATATATAGTTTTTGCGGCCCAAATAGCTCGCTCACGTAGCCACGCATGATTAATGTAATTAGCTTGTAAATTTGGAAATATATACTTTCAAACTTTTACAAATCATGCTGCAAGATATTAGTATATATACCAAGTTTCGCCAAAATCCATTATCAGAAACTGATGTATAATTGAAGCTTCAAATAAACAGATCCTCAAGAGACCCCTCACGTCATTTTCCAATATCGCCCAGAAACTAATCAGTTTTTTGTCCTTCCAATCTCCATTCAATTCGATTGTAAGGTACAAATGTTATAGATCTTTAAAAAAAAAACCGGAGTTCTGGAAATCCCCATGCCCCTCCAACCCTTTGTGCAATGTATTCAAAAGCTTATAAAATCGTTTTTAAATCTTTTGTTTTAACTTACATCAACGTTTTATGAAAATCGATGTGTAACTGTGGACTATAGTAGGGATAAATCCTTTAAAAAAATAAAAAAAAACTTTTTAACCGGAAGTGACAAATCCAAAGTGGGTACGCAGAAATATCGGAAACAGTACTAAAACCTTATATATCAAGTATCAATAAGATTGAAAGCCAGGATTAGAAGTTATTGAAATTTTAAACTTTCAGGTGTTCGGGAGACCCCCGCCATTTTGTCCAATTTTATTCAATTATACATATGAACCATTCTTAGATCAACCTTATTACACACACACTTTTTCATAAAAATCAATCAAGCCGTTTAGGAGGAGTTCAGTCACAAGCCACCGAACAGAGGAAATATATATATAAAGATGTATGGACCTCTATTTGTTTCGAACTTGATGTATAATACAATTTGAACAAATTTACAGCTAGTCAAGAAGTTTGGAAAAATTTTAAAAAACCCATATGTCGATGACAGTACCAGTGACTAAAGTCACCTTATTTAAAAACAGCATTATTTATACATTTTTAAAACGGTTTTCAATTATGGTTGACTATTGTGTATTAGAATTTGGAATTTGTTGTGTTTAAAATGCAATGAACAATCAAAAATGCATGTGTTGATAATCGGCCGATTAATCGGACAAAAAAAACGATACCGATTAATCGGCAAAATGGCCGATATGACCGATTAATCGGTGCAACCCTAGTTATAAACCTTATCTATAAACTTAGCTACGACAATATCTCACCCAAACTAGTTAAATCAATCAAAACCGAGCATGCTCAAGTCCTAACTAATCTCATCAACTCATCTCTAAAGAATGGGTATTTTCCAGATAAAATCAAAATCGCCAGAGTAACACCTATCTAAAAAAAAAGAATGGGGAAAAAATTGATCCAGAGAACTACAGACCAATCTCTGTACTTCCGGTGTTGTCAACAATCTTGGACGAAGTGATCAAAATTCGCCTTGAGCGACAATTTATATCAAATCACCAGTTTGGTTTTCAGAAGGGTTCATCGACCTTATCAGCATGCTTAAATGTTATCGACCAAATCTATCATACAAAACATAGAAAACAAACTTAAAACTTCGGTTCTTCTGATTGACATAAAAAAGCCTTAACAGGGTGGAAGTGGAATGTTACCAGTTCGAAACATTTACAATAAATACTGATGAGGAGCAAAGTTTTGTTGCGGAACCAACAACTTCATGGCTATATGCAAATTTCGATTTTACGCAGTTAATGGCAATGATGCAACAAATGAATTTGAACATGAATCAGATGCATGCTAATATGACTGCCAATAAAGACTAGATGACTCAAAGTTTAGTTGCGAATAAGGAAGAGATTAGCTGTAAAATCAATCAATAAATGGGTGCAACTAAGGAAGAAATCAGTCTCAACATCAACCAACACATGGCTTTAACCAAGGAAGAAATCAGTGTCACAATTAGCCAGCAACTAGCTTTAAATCGAGATGAAGCAAAAGGTTGCAGGATGTTGAACCAGCTGAACCAGTGAAGTAACTTCTCACAAGTGGTACAACAAATAGCAAATATTAAATTGAATAAATAAATTTAAAAAAAATACATCTTTCGGCATCTTTAAGTACCAGTTTGAGACATCAGTAGGCCAGAATGGTTGGAACGCCGAAAATCGTCTTGCTGCATTGATAGTTGCGCTTAAAGGTAAAGCAGCTGAAGCATTACAGGCAGCACCAAAAAACGACCGCAAAAGTTACGACTAAAACGCGCCAAATAAATGCTCAAAATATGTTTACAAAAACACAAAGGCTTGTGTGTCTTAGTTTCAAAATCACGCCAACGTCTGCAATAGAGATTCTTCTAAAGCCGTTTCAATTTCACCCGCATTTAAAATTTGTAGCGGTGTTGAGCGCTTATAGACTGTCGCTCGCAGAAAGGTTTAAGGTAGGTAATCATACCGGATACCTTAAGTTATTTCAAGCTGAACTCCATACATACCATATTTCGGTCCAAAAACAAGATTTAGACAGACACTTTGATATTAAGATATTAACAGATAGTGTATTAAAACTACATACCGTCACTGCCACAAAACGCCAGCATCTGGTACACAGATGGTTCTCGAACCAATGTGGCACAGAAGCAAGAGCATCTGTCCTAGAATAAAACGGACGGTTGGCCTAGGCTTCACAACAACAGTATTTCAAGAAGAAATGTTTGCCATTGGCGGTTGCGCTCTTCTATGTGCGGAGAGAAAATACCAAACTATTGAAATATATATTATCTTTGACAGCCAAGCAGCACTCTTTGCACAAAAATCTACCTGTTTTGATTCAAAACTAGCAAGGAAATGCTCCCAAAATCTACAAAACTAGCATGGGAATGCTACCAAAATCTAATTGCCGACGATTTAGCAAAGCAAGGTGCCAATATAAAGTTTGTTGAACCGGAACCATGCTTCAGAATTCCCCAAGAGTTCACTCAAAAGCACATTCCAAGCATGAGAGCAGGAACAAAATGCTAAATTACGGAGAAGCAGAAAGGACTAGTACACTCCAAGAAGCTTCTTCTGTTTCACCCTTAAAAACAATAGATTTAAACCGAGAGACTCTAAGAATGTTAACGTGGTGCGTTATTGGACATTTTTCTTTAAATCACTATCTTAACAAAATAGACGTTGTTTCCCACAGGTGTAGATTCTGCCACTCAGACGCGGAAACGATGGACCACCTCATCTGCAACTGTCCTGAACTCTCTTGATACAGATACAACCAACTTGGTCGGAGAAGACTAACACTTCCACTATCACAAGACGTCATTCCATTTGATCTAATTAATTTAATTAAAAGTCTCAATTTGGATTACAGAATACAAACAGTAACGACATAGCCGACGACTAACTAATAAAACAACCAGGTCGTTCAAACACGAGTGTGGTTTGTAATAAATAAGATATGCTTCTGAGATATGCATGGAATCTGTACTCTGAAGTTTCTTCGACCTTACTCGGACTGGATTTAATTGCATTGACTTGTGTTTTTGATTGTATTTGTACCAAACCTTGACGAAGGTCAACAGTGGAATCACGATATTTACTACGCTAAATAAAATCACACTATACAGTGACTGGTTGCCCAATTTATTTATTATGAGAAAAACAAACCCTAAAGGCAGCATTATTTGACTTTACATGTTTACAATTAAAACAAATCTAACGAAATTTATATTGGTTTTAGTATCTAGGTTCTACGTCTTTTTAATTCTCACCCAAAACACGTCCATTTATTTTTGGCAACACTCTCTGATGAACGAAGCCATCACTATACTTTAAAAATTTAGAAAATTTTTATTAACCCTGTTTTGACCTGTTTCCTTTGATCCGAAGCTGATGCAATCTGGGAAGACATTCAAAGCTAACGGGGGAAGTGCAGTTAGTGTGGGATTCTATTATGTTATACTCTTTCTATGTTATACCCTTTCTGTTGTCGATACCAGAGCTTTATGTAACAGTTAAAATTTTTTGAAAAAAATAAAAATTAAAAGAAAAAAAAAATTTTTCCCACACTAACCGCACTTAAGCCTCAAATGCTAATATCTCAGACTCTGGCACCGATATGCATTGCTTTTGGTTTATTAGCATCAGTGATCAATTTTACAGTATCTAAAAACAAAATTTCTTAGGGTTTCGGTTAAAGCAAAATCCTTTCAATACGTAACGTTAAAAGAAAATTACGTAAATAATTAACATAATTTCTTTTAAAATTTTCGAAAAGAAAACACTCAATTATTAAAAAAAAAATAGGGTAAGAAAACCGGTTTTTCGTACGCATTTCACCGTTCTTATGAAAACAGTCATGACATAACGTATAAACCTAAAACACTGCATTGCATTGGGCTATTATAACAATTCATCCGATATCCATGCTTACACACTGAATCACTTTCAACATTTTCTGGTAAACGTTTTCAATCGTATACATAGTTCTAATCACAAATTATATTATACATTTTACTTTAATATTCAATTTCCCCAGATAAAAATCACAAAAAAAAAACAAAACAATCAAGGGCATTTCGTAATGAAATACACTTTTGTATAAAAAAATTTTTAACACTACTCACACTGACACAATTTTTTTTTCTCAATAGGATTGAAATTTTTTTTTGTGTGAATTATTAGTTTAATCAAGAGCGTCTCTTTCACAAAATTTATATTCAATTTCTATAAAAAAACACGATTAATATTTTTGAATAATATAAAAATTATTTTAAATTTTAGAACAATTATTTTTTAACTTTTGTTTGAATATAATAATTACAAATATATTAAACAAAAACCATAAATTCACTGTTTAATCTTTTTTTTAATAATCACTTCACTTTAAAACATTTTCTATTTATCTCTTTCACACATAAATAATATCCACATTTTTGTTATGGTTCCATAATTAATTTAATCTTCTCCAGCTAATTCCATAACTTAATTAATTAATCCTAGGTATTCCTGTTTGATTACTGTTCGGTTAATAAGAGATGTTTAGCGTATCTAAAAAATTAAAAAAATATGCATGTAGTTTTTATTGAACGAGATGGTAGCACGTGATTGTTAATTTGTATGACAGAGATATAGCTATATAACGCAAACAGGGTTAAAAATAAAACGCCAATACAGAGGACGATTAATATGAACATAAATTACAATAATCTATCGTTTTATCGTAAAAATTCAGAATTAACTATAATATATAAAATAATTTATTATATTTATATTCCACTTCGACTTTATTTTAATTAAACTCAATTTTAAATAAAAACAGAAACTACACAAACATTGTGCACACACACATACCCTAGTCCCTAATAAAACTTTTCATCGGGTCGATTTTTTTTATTTTAATTTTTAATGTAATTCACTCTTTATATCCAATTAATTAAAATAATATAATGAAATATATTACCTTATATTAATAATTATCACTGATTTATTGAAATTTTAGAAAAAAATTAAAGGAAATATAATATTTTGAAATCACTATATTATTAAAATATGTCTACGAAAAAACTTATTTTTCTCTTTGCACGAATCCAACAATGGCGGAATTGATTTCAATTTTTTTAAAAAATGCGCTGCGTTTCATATATGACGATATAACCGAAGATAGATCGAGAAATAAACGATGTGTAGTAAAGCAAAAACAAGATAAAAAAAATATTAGGTTAATTATTAGAAATAACTTTTATATTAAAAATGTATATAATTAAAATTCTTTGATGCCATTTATGTATATTTTAAAAGTATTAAATAAATTTGAAAAGTTACTATTACTTTTGATTAAATAAATAAAGCTGATGTAATATTCAATAAATGCGCGAAATTTAAATATTGCACTTTGGCTTGGACAATCATTCAATATTGATTTTCGTTGTAACGCCCTAAATAATTAACAAACGAGTCGCATATTTCAGAATAAAATGGAGGGAAATCAAAATAATTATAATTGCAACTAAACTATGGACTTGATATAATTACTTTATATTCATAAATTAAAATAAAATTAAAATAAATAACGTTTGAATAAATCAAAGGTTCAAATAATCAAAATGATATTTTGAACTGAGCAGTGTCAAAGTTGCTTATTCAAGTTGTAGATGGCAGTAGAAATGGGTACTTACTAGTGCTCATCGCAACAGCGCTACGGACGGATTGCAGAAAATATTTACTAAATTTGTTAGATTATAATTTTTACAATTAGCTATGAAATTTCACATTTGACTGCAATTAGAGTTTTAGTTTATTTATAAAGTATTGATATCTATATAACTAACATAGTTTTCTTCTTTAGTTCATTGAAAAACCCATAAAATGATCGAAAATTTGCATGCAATTTACATTATGCTTGAAATATCGTTATCAATACTTCATAAAGTATACAATATCATAAAATTCTATTGAAATGTGAAATTACTACTGATAATTTTTAAAATTGTGTTTTTCGTGAATCTGTAAATTTTTTAAATATTTTTTGTATTTTGCAGTTCTAGCGCCGTTGTGGTGAACCCCGGAACAGAACAATCTCCTTTTATCTTTCAAATCTTACCAATTAGCCTTTAAATAATTCCATTTTCCAAATAAATGATCCTTTATCTTTCCTAATCCAGTTTTGGAATTGATAATTGGTACAACTGTCAACCACAACTTTAAAAGTTTCTTTTGTAGCATACATCTGAAACGACAACAAAAATCTTTTTGTTTTATATAAAATTATTTTTTAAGGCATAGATTTGCAAACTTTCATAGCTTACTATTGAAAATTTCCAATCTTTACAAGAAAATCAGTTTTTGTTAGAAAAAATTTAATGAATTGACATTGAACAAAACTCTCTTACTATAAAGTTTCAACTTTAAACATGTGAAAATCTAGAATTTCTTGGCATAATTACCTTTAAATTATGATTGTTAATCACCGTAGATTCTTAATTAATTAACCTAATTAAAATTTATTTTAGTTATTTTTCTTTTTTGCAATATATGACAATCGACAGCTGATCCAAAATAATTTATGAACTGTCAAAGTCAAACTGTTTTTGGGTAAATTACTTGGATTTGTTACCACGTCTTCTCAGGTTGTCAGGAGATAGGAATTTAATTTTTTAAATGATATAAAATTTTAAAATAAACTGCCGTATCTAATGGAGATACCACAAATTATATCCGATTTGTTATTAGTATAAAAACTCGAATTTATATTAGTTATATTAAATATAATAATTTAAAGATTAAAAATAATTGGTCTTCAAGCTAGCGTTTAATATTTCATTATACTTCGAATAAATCAAAAATATAAATTAAATATAAAGTATAACAATCAAAATTTTTATTGAATATTTTAACTATACGATCAACTAAAGATATATATATCCTAAATAGATTAGATAGTTAAGTACAAACCTTTTATAACTTTAATGATAATTTATAAAAAATAATAGAAATTTAAAAAGATTTTTGTAAAAATTTGTTGAACGAAAAATTGTGTGAAGTATTAAAAAAAATAAACAAGATATAAAAGAAAGTTTGTAGAGTGGACATCTAGTGAGTGGCATTTAATTAATTTAATTTTGTATTTGAAAATACCCAATAAGCAATGCGCACAGAAAGTCGTACCTTTTTGCACGGAGTATTTGGAATAGGTGTCTCCCAGAGCACGGATTTCCGTACCCATGGCGGATGAACTCTGTCACAATTTTCCATAATTTTCTCTGTCACATTTAGTACGAATCTTCCGTACGCATTCCAGAGACATTCAATGCTCATTTTCGTACCAAATTCCATGCGCTTTCTGAATGAAATATATAAAGATTGTGTGCAATAATAGTACGCCCTAGATATAACGTAATTTCATAAGTAAATTAAACAAATTTTTAATGTTTTGATCATTTATTTATTAAATTAAATAATTTAAGTAATTCAGTATTCAATAGTATTCAATTCAATATCAATTTTACCTGACACTTTGGAACAACAAAAACCAATGACATCTATTCCTATAGTATAGCTTGAGATAAACTTTAATTTTAATTCGTAACACACATACATTCTCATTCATAAATGAAAAATGGGTATGGAATTCCGTGCAAAAATCGTACACTTTTGGGTACGTTAGGTACGTAAAATTGTTTGATGGGTAAAGGCTTGAATTGTAAATTCGGACCAAACGAGATGGTAGTTGGATAATAAGTCTAAAACATTAAAACATTGATTTTTTGTTTTGGTATTTGATAGAGTTTAGGCACATGTGGTGTTTGATTTCTAATGACTGGCGCCGTTGCTTTGGAATATTTGTTTTCTATTACGTTTTTTGTACAATTTATTTATTAGATTAGAATAGATTAAATTCGGTGTTGATATATTGTACTGCGTCCAAAATCATCTATTGTAACCCACCCTACTACTCCCTTAGGAATTTCAGTATTTGAAGAGGGTTAAGTTTATGCAGGTCATGTCTGTCAATATCAAAACTTCCCCAAATGCAACTTTCTCGAGTAGATCAAGGCTCCACAAGGTTTAAGAAGACGGGTTGGGGTCTTTTCTTTCGACAACCAGAATATACATTCGTCCGTCAGCTCCACCCCAATGTTCTTAAGGCGTTTTCTTAGTTTACAGTGTCCTGTAAGAACCCCTGTCAGTATTCTCAGGTTTTTCCTATTTGAACCTGAGCCCATTACTGCTCAACGATCCAATAAACGCCTTGTACTGCCATCAGCCCGCGGCGTTGTTCCGTGTTTTGGACCATTCCATCATAATTACTTCTCTCATTCTTTCGTGGACGGCTTTTGTCCCCAATCCACAAAAGTCAAATCCTTGCCAATTTGTCGACTTCTCCATTACATGCGATACCCGCATGACTAGATATCCAGTAAACTGTTACTTTGTTACTATTTCCAAGCTTGTTAAGCTTGCTAACACAGTCACCAACAATTTTGAATGTGATGGTGTATGAGCTTAACGCATTAATTGTTGCTTGGCTGTCCGAAAAAATGGCAATTCTATTATTCTTATGTTTCGTTCCTAAGCAAAAGCTTGCTTGGAAGAAACTTAGCTAACGTACCCACGGGTTCAAAGTATTTAGTATTTGATTTGATTACATCGTTACTCAGATGGTACGAAGTGGATTCACTGCTCCACACCGATTATTTGCACAACTGCAATGTATATTTTCTATCGAAGTTGAACTACTTTACCATTCTGTCTTTAGGAAACTCAAGCAAGAGATTCTATCTTGAAAGATTTTCTCGATATTTAGACTCGGTGATCTTTCCCTTTCTCATACCTTGCATGTTGAATCTCAGTATGGTTTACCTGGCTAAGCTCTTAGCTTGCAAGTGGAGTGGAACAAATCCTAACAGCATCTCATTTGACGCGGTAGGTCATGTTCTTAATGCCCTATAATGCAGATATATTCCAGCCTTTGCACCTTTTTCAACTCTGTATTCCCAGCGTTAAGCTGGGCTCTTTTGTTCCATGTGACTGCGCCGTAAGTGATGGCTGGTCTCACTATCATGGTATACATCCACCTTAGGATACCTGAGTTGCTCCATGTTTTACCCGCAATGTTTTTGCATACCTCTTACGGATCTGCATACCTCTTACAGACCAATGCTTCTCCACAGTAGTTTGCTATTGAGAATTACTCCCAGATAATTAGTCTCCTGTACAGATTCAATAATGGAGCCCCTCATGATGATGGATTTCATGGTAAATTTTCTTTTCTTGGTGAACGGGACTAACGTAATTCTACTCAGATTGAGTTTTAGTACCTCAGAAGTGCATAAGATATCTACCAGATTCAGTCCCATAAAATTTTTCTTCGAACTTACCTCTGACGATAATTGCGATATCATCCGCGTATCCAAGAAATTTAAAACCCTGGTTACTCAATACGAACAGAATTTCATCTACCACCAGACTCCACATGGAAGGTGATAAAACCCCACCTTGCGAACAGTCGCTAGTGGTGTCACGGCTGATTTTACAATCACCACCCTTGGTTTCTACTTGGTTCTCAGCATCTCACACATGTAGTCAGTTGTAGTGCTGTCAACCTTTTTCCGTCCACTCCTGATGATTTGTATGGTTGAAGTGTGCCTATGACCTTCTTAATGCGGTCCTCCGTAAACAGTGACGCAGCCACCCTCCCGTTCTCTGGCTTCGGTCTTTCACTTTTCTCAAAGTGTGTTGCAAAAAGAAGAGCAGCTCTCTGCTGCTCATCCTCTGTATGCCTTCCGTCCGGCCTTCTCAACGAAGTTTTAACCTCGACACTGACCTCGACTCTACCACCACATGATTAGGTTTTAATTGAATACGCCCAAACCCGGTACTGTAACCAGCACATCCTATCGCTAGTTGATTTACTAGACCTGTCTCGATTAACCCCAACTCTACCGCGCTATGCAACGTCTTAGGATCTACAGCCAGAATAGTCGTCTTAGTCACCTTAATGACACCAATATAGCGGGCGTTTGGCTTGAAATGGTGTTGTTCTATGTCCTGGCGGAGGGATATCCTGGACTTTCGTTGCTGCACTGTCCTGCGGCATTATGGACTTTCTTGCCCGCTTTACGTTTTCTGCTTCAACGGTTTGGTTCTGCTCTTCCATTTCCAGAGCCTTTCTCTTCGAGCCCTCCAGAGACATCTCCTCCGCGAGGAACTTTAGGTCCATCTGGTACCAGCTCCACTGACCCCTACCTTAGTGGATTGTCTTGTAACGTCGAAAATTCTCATAAATAATATTAAAACCAATTTCTATTCTTTTTTTTCATTCAAGCAAAATATATTTCCATCATTCCATTTCATTTTTACAATCATAACAATTTAAAAAAATTTCAAATTATAACGAACAAATCAAATTCAAATATCACAGCAGATAGATAAAAGAACACATAATTTATGTGTTTTAACGAACGGATATTGTTGCTCAATGCTGTTTCATTTTTGTTTTGCTTAATATGAAGTGTCAGAAAAAACCACATTTTGGATATTCATTCGATGTTTAACTTCTAACAGAAAGAGAATTAAAATCTGTTTTTTTAAATTGTGAAGAGAAAATAATTTTCTCATTTTGTTAATTTTATTAAAATGAAATATAAATTTGAAAATTGTTGAGTTACCAGGAGTGCGTTCGATTACTAAATGAGATATTAACCATTTAATGAATCATTTAATGAATGACAGATGACAGCGTTCGAGAACTTGAAAAACCGATTTCATTTAAATTTTCATTTAATGAAACCACGCCTCTTTTCATTTAATTTTAAATGCAGTAAATAGCATATTTAAGTTTTAATGAAGTATTTTATTTAAAAAAATTTGAAATCGAAAACCGTAAAATTTTGTTTTATAATTTTTAATTAATTTAGCAAATTGGGTATTACGAATTAATTGTATTATAATGAATTAAGGAATTAATTTTATATAGAATAATTAATTTTCAATTGAAAAATATAAACAAAATGGATGAAAATTTTGAAATTAGTGAGAGATAAAACCAACAGCTCCTATTACCAATTACATTTAACGATTGAAAATAAAATTAATGAATAAGTTTTTGCAACCAATTCAATCACCAGTCTCAAACTGCAGATTCCTTAAAGTTTTCGAGTTAGTTATAATCTTAAAATTGAATTTGTTTTTGAAAATTTTTAAAATAAATTTAATTACGACGGAAGTAATTGAAAAATAATGCATTAACAAGGAGTAAGATTTTAATTTGATTATAACTTTTATACTCCAACGTTTATTTATTCATAGAAGTGTCAAAATTTTTCAAATTTGACATTATGTGCATTAAATGAAATTCGTTCGAATACTAAATGAACATCGCGTTTTTTGATTGGTTCATTAAATATTTAATGAAAATGAGATTTCATTAAGTTCTCGAACGCACTCCAGGGCCTCCTAAAACCTGAACAGTGAAAAAAAATTATTTCCAATCAAATTGAAGTTAAGCTGTATATTAAGTTAAACTTACTAAAAGCAATAAATGTAAAAAAATCTACGCATAAAGTTATTTCTAATCAAATTGAGGGTTAGTTGTTAAAAGTTATTTCTAATCAAATTCTAATCAAATATTAGGTTAAACTTGCTAAAAGCAATAAATGTTGAAAAATCTACGCATAAATTATTTCTAATTAAATTGGAGTTAAGCTGTATAAAGTAGTTTCAGAGGATGGAAACATTTAGAGAAAACCATTGAAGTAGGAGATAAGGCTGACAAAGCATTTAGTAAAAAGTTGGGAAGTTGGGAAATAATTTTACAATTAGCAGTGGAAATATAAACAGGATTCGATACTATTGGAGTGACGCATGGATGTTGGGATTCGCTGGCTGATCATCATTCTATAATAAAGTTATACAAGTTAGTTCTTTTAGTTTATTACAATTAATATTATATTCATTCTTTATTTTCATAATCATTTTTGCATAAAATGTTAGCGTAAACCTCTAATAACGGCAAGAGATTCCTAGATTTAGCGATTCGTGCTGGAGGCAACTGTCATTCCGTGTATCTTAACTTATTTTATATTAAACAATTTAATTAAATGTAATACATTTTCTTGTGGTTAAACATATTTAGTTTAATTTTGATTAATTATTCATTTGGTTTATTAATTTAGTTTTACTGTAACTTGATATTATTGCATTTAAATCAAATTAATTGCAACAATAAAAAAAAAATAACTTATATTAAAAAGGAATTGATACATTTGTATTAAATCTTATGAATTAATTAAACGAAACGCGAAATTATAAAAATTCAAGCCACCCAAAGTGGCAAAATATAATTTCTGGCTCCGAATCAGGGCCAAATGTAACAGTCTAGCCCTCCAGGCTGGCATAAAGGTGGTAGAGGTGGACCTCTATGCCTTCTACTCTTATTAGCTTTATTTGGCACAGTGGTACTCTCTGCTGGCACGGGAGCTATACTGCTCCCGGCCACAAAAGAGTCACTTGCCGCCGGTACACTCCCATCGTCAGTACGAGGAGGAGACTCGCTCCTGCATCTGCCTCTTGTTTACTCTCCACTCGTCAACACAGTGACGTCCCATCTTTTGTGTTTGTTTGGATTTTTTGGTTTTAATCATAACTTCCATATTGTTCCCATTAATATCAGGAGAAAGTAGGTCGACCTCTGTTAACTTGGCAAGATAAAATACACCTGGAGGTCGCACGGTTTCGTGGTGGCTCCGTTCGCAACTGAACTATTTGAATGGGCTCCTAGCCTAGTAGATAATCAGCATGGCACAGCTATTCATTTAACACGACCCGCACAACACCTAGATCATTAACACACGTGCAAAGAAGGAGCACGTAGACCCGGAGGCACTAGAATTATGGAGCGTTGGGGCATAAAAGCATAGTCTGTATCTTCAAAATTCTTCCCATACGCTCGTTCCTCCACTCCAAAGGTTCTGAATCACACTCAATCTGTCTGTAGTAGACTTTGTTAGATGCGACCATTGATTGGGATCACCACTACATGAAAATCAATATATCAATGATCGCTCATAGATATTTCCGTAGTCATTCTCCAGCTCCTGGTGTATTCTAAAAGAAACGTGTATGGTGTATTCTAAGAAAATGACGCTTAATCTGACGTTACCTGTTATTTTGCAGCTGTTGTCATTGATCTAATATGATTTAATTAGATTCCGTCAAAAAACATAACAGTAAAGGTGTACATTCAGTTTCAGAAAAGCACTCCATTTAGGAGCTATTACGCCAACTGGAGTTTAGGCAGTTTTCAGTTTTTTTTACATTTAGTGAAAACAAAAAAGTTTTATGAACAAAATAAAACTAGTAAATAAATATTCACGTTTATTTATTTATTTATTTGCTGCTATTGGTATCAGCATCGTAAAAATGAAAGCTGCTTACATGGCGGGTCAAATAATCATATCTCCCAAATTCTACATAATCGATTTTCGCACAAACTGTTAGCGCTATCAACTTGAAATTTGTCATAGTTATAAAATTTGTGCACAGTTATAAAATATTTCCAAAAATAACTACAATTAACTATCGACTGCCTAGTTTTTGATTTATTTATTTATTTAGTTTTTTTTCGGCGTTCATGCTCCATGTAGGAGCATTGCCAGGCTAATCTAATTGTTGTGACACATATTCTAAACCCTATTACACAACACTTTTTATTTGAAAAAAAAAAAAAAATCAACTTTGAATATGCACCACGGTCATTCGCAACAGCGACATAATTACCATGGTAGTTGATTTTTTTAAGGTAGTTTATTACGTCGGTCTCCCATTATAGTCGTGGTCTACCTCGCGGTCGCCACTCCCTGGGGTTCTTACGTACATTTTTTTAATCATTCCAGACTGTGAATCGGCTCGTAGAACATGCCCTATTAGAACGAAAACAACCTATTACATCTGGACCCTCAAGAAGGTGTCTGACCTCAAAGTTATACCGGGCTCTGCACTCTCCATCGTCTGTCTTAAGTGGACCAAAAATGTAGCGTAGGATCTTACGCTCAAATACAGATAAATGCGATTTGTCATTTTGTGTAAGGGTCTACGTTTGTGACCCATACATCACAATCTGTCTAATCAATGTCTTGTATAACTTGAGTTTGGTGTTAGTTGAAACATTAATTTAATTGAGTAGAAAATTCTTTTACCTGCAGCGATTCGAGCTTTTATATCTGTAAGTATGCTGTTGTTTGAGTCAAGCATTGATCCCAAATATTTAAAAGATTCAATTCCCTCAATTCGTTCATCGCCGCACATCAAATCTTTCTTCTCAGTGATGTGATGGCACACAAATTTCAAGGCTAAGTTAAAAAGTATAGGAGAGATGGCATCACCTTGTCTTAAACCGGAGTCGACTTTAAAAAACTTTGATATATCGTTCTATACTCGAACACAGCATTGAGAGTTCTGTACTGTCATTTTGCATAGTGCTACCAGTTTACCAGGGATTTCCATTGACAATAGAGCAGACCATAGAGTCTCTCGTTCAAGATAGTCGTAGGCCTGCCTGTAATCAATGAAGAGTTGGTGCACAGGTATGTTGAACTCTCTTCACTTTTCCAAAATCATCCTTATCGAGAAAAGTGCATCGGTGGTACCTCGGCCCCACCGGGAGCCACATTGATATTCTCCAAACAGTTGTTTAGCAAATGGATTGATCTTGGCTAGCAAAATGTAGGAAAAGATCTTATATGCTGTGCAGAGGAGAGCGATTCCTCTGTAGTTTGCACATTGTAGGCGATTACCTTTTTTTGGATTGGTATCAGCATAGCTGAGTTCCAGTCCTGTGGCATGGTTTCAGTCCTCCAGAACATTTGAACAAGCTCAAACAATCTTAAGGATAGAGTTTCACCACCATGTGCAATCATTTCGGATGTTATATCGTCGATACCAGGTTCTTTATTGCGTTTTAATTTTGACAGCCCTGCTTCGAATTCCTCTTTGGTCGGTTCGTCTATATATCCCTTTGACGCACGAATAAGCTTTGCTCGTCGCCCGACTTGTTGCTGGTCACTTAAGTTGAGAAGATTCTCAAAATAAGCGGCTCAAGTATCTAATATATTTTTAAGGTCTACTTGTAGTTCCCCATCTTCGTTTTGAATAGTAGTCGATCTAGTTTGCGGTCCCTTCTTTAAGGTTTTAACCTGTTGAAAGAAGTTACGCGATTGATGTTCCTTATTGAAGCTTTCAATCTCCTCACACTATCTCTCTTCATTTGTCTACATAGCTTTGTAACGGCTTGTCTTGCCAGTTTATAGTTCTTCTTCGTGGACCCGGTGTTGCATCCTTGTAGACATTTCAGATAGCAATCTTTTTTGTATTGGATAGCGTCAAGGCATTATTGATCGATCCATGGCTTCTGGGAGTGGTTTTGTGGTCGTCCATATTCGTAAGTATTCCCTCAGCAGCGCTTAAAACAGTATTTTTAGGCAAATACCATGACTTATCGACGTTTCCATTAATGGTTTCTGATTTATCCAATGTTTCGGCAATATGGTTTTGATATCTCTCTTCCGTTTCAGCATTCTTTAATGATGAGATGTTAAAAGGTTTCCGTTGATTGAATTTTGGAATGCCTGGATTTGGGAAGTGGAACCTTATCGTAGCACATACAAGGAAGTGGTCACTTCCAAAGTATGCACCTATAAAGGATCGCACATCCAGAACGCTTGAAAAGAAACGTGCTGTTACTAGCACGTAATCAATTTGATTTCGAGTGTTTCCATTCGGTGAGACCCAAGTCTGCTTATGAATCGATCGATGCAGAAAGAATGTACTGGCAGTTCTCAAATTATTTGATAATGCCAACTCAGTCATTCTCTCGCCATTATCATTCGAATTCAAATGCAAGCTGTTAGGACCCACCACATTTCCATAAGAGATATCTCTTCCAACCTGCCCATTAAAGTCACTAAGAATTATAATGAAGTCGCGTGTTGGTGTTTGTTTCATAACCTCCTCCAGTGCTATGTAGAAATTATCCTTCTCGTCAGCGGTCTTAGCTCAGTAGGTGCATGTACGTCAATGAGAGAAATATTGTTGTATGTACCGCGTACACGTAGGTAGCAGATCATCTCACTGACCGGGATGAATTTCATCATGGCTTCTTGTATGCGTGCAACATGAAACCCAGTACCAAATTCTCTTCGAGAAGGATGACCACTACAGTATAAAGAGTGACTATAAAAATCTTGTTTTAAGATTATTGGCTGTCTAATTTCTTGCAAAGCAATAATATCCATCCTATACCTCTCAGCCTCTGTTTCTAGACTTATTAGAGCATCAGGAGCGCTCAGGTTGCGCACGTTCCACGTTCCGATTCGGCAGTCTGGTCCTTTTTCACGTCCAGGTAAAATTCTATTTTGAAATCCGGGTCTGTTATTCTCTTTCTGATTTCCAAATTTAATAGTTTTTTCCGGGGTTAGGGTGTTAACCTTAAGCCCATCCCAAATTATCGTGAATGGGTTCGTTCTGCATCTTAAGGTTATATGAAACGACCTTTTTACACGTTTATATAGCGAGCCGTTTGATCCAAGACAGACCCCCGCTCTAAGCTGCCCTGACATGGAGAGCAGACCTTTGAGTCACATTGGTTTTAAGGCACCAAAGGGAGGCAGGCAAGGGGGGAAGTCATGTAAAAGATAAACCATGACTTATCGACGACTTTTCTATTTCTTAGCAAATTTTTGTATAATTTTTGAAAGTACAGTTTTAGATTTATAATTAAAAATATGTTTAACTGTTCGTGTAGATTTAAGCTAGAAGAGGATAAATTTTGCTACGTTTGTTCAATTATGCAAGTATTGTTATAAAAAATAAAATGGATGACGAAAAAGTACTAATGTCGTTTTTCTGCATATGGAATGAAAGAAAAGAAAAAGAAAATCGACTACCAAATAGTGAAATCGAGAAAAGAAAAATTTTGCTCTTCCGAGTAAGAACGATATTAAAAATATAAAAATTTTGACTCATGAATATTATTTTGAGGAGTGATAAGAGTGCTCGAATAAAGTAAAATTGTAAATTCAACGTTTTATCTGTTTTCATGATCATGGGTGGTGTAATTTACTTAAACATAGTCGTTGCAGTTATACTTTTTGAAGTAGATTTTGAAACAACTTCATTTGGCTTTTCTGGTTTGTTTATTGTATGTGGTACGCATATCTTATATACACATCCCAATTTTCAGCCTGGTTTTTTTTCCTTTTCTTTCTCTGAAATATCTGCGATACGAGAACTTCCTTTTTTATTTCACAGGCTTTCTCCGTTGTGTGGCTCTGCAAGAAAAGTACACAATCAAAGTGTCTGTTCAGTTTGTCTTAAGAGAAAGAAAGTTACCGAGTAAAATACCAGCCTATAATTAGCACAATATATCCCAATATACCCTTGTTGGAAATGGATACTTTCAAACTATATTTGCGGTCTCAGTCTTAAAACATCTGTTCAAGGTAAGACTAGTCAACCCTACCTAGACCACAAACTACTTAAAATAGTAGAAAATGGTCAAGACTCAGCATAACCTGTAGCTAATTGTTACATGAAAAGAAATTAAAGTAATGACGACCTCATTCTGAAGTTTGCACTTTATTATTTAAACAAAGAAAAAATATTTGCAATCAATTTCATCGTGATTGGAACAACTATACGCTAACATTTTCCTGACAAGAGAATGTGGTTTATTTAAAATATAAAGTGTTATATCCAATATAACAGTAGTTGAATAAAGTTAATAACTATTTCCTTGAAACAAATTTGGCCTGATTCTGAATATACGATTCTGGAATAAATGTTCTGCTCATTAAAAACAATAGCTTCATGTGATTTTGTCCTGATATAACGAAAATGTACTAAATTAAAATTTCAAAAACGATGGAAAGAAAATCAAAAATCAAAAATACAAAATCAATCTCATAAATTTATAAGCAATCATAGGTACCTAAACTTTAAATCATTAAACCATTAAGTATTAACGATTAAATAGGCCTCCATCTATATTAAAAAACAAACCTACATATGCAGATTGCAGATGCTACGATAATAAGATAAATTTAACTGTGAGAATTAATTACGTAAAAACATTACAAAATTCTTGATAAAATTTTCTATATTCTTTTCGTTCATGCATTTTCTTATAAATAGAAAATTATTAATTTTTTTATTTATGGAAAATATGAATAACAAACAAAAAAATAGTCATTCCCAAATAGTAAATGGAACACTTAGTTATAAAATCAGGGGGCTAGATAGATCGTATAGTTATTTGTTTACAATCTTTGCACAAGTGAACAATTTTTATTAGGGAAATAGGGGGGCGGGGGATTCTCGTCCTTAGAGAACATATAAAAATTGAGAGACTATCAAATTAGATGAAGGGATACAAAAAAGATTTTTGGTCAGTTGTATAATTGTGAATTGTGATTCAAACAAACAAAGCCAACATTTAAAACAAGTCGCGTCACTAAAGAAGAAATTCGGTAATGTAATTGCAAACGTACCTCATAACTGATATGTCTTAATTTTGTTATAATAATTTTGTTAACTAATTTGTGTACACCCTCCAATTTTGTGTACTAGGAGGGCCCGGCGTGCTTCGCTACGCTTATAAATAAAGTTTTTGCGTAGAAATTTTGTTGACATGGAAGCAATGATTTCAAAAAGTGGTAATGAGAAATGCTAGCATATAATTTTTAACTCTAACTTATTTGATTTTGATCTCTAACTTATTTGATCGCTAATTTTTCATATATCCGAACTGATCGGATAGAGTTCTGATTATTTTTCATTCATATATTTAAAAAGAAAAATTAAAAATTATATGCTAGCATTTCTCATTACCACTTTTTGAAATCATTGCTTCTACGTCAACAAAATGTCTACGTAAAAACTTTATTTATAAGCGTAGCGAAGCACGCCGGGCCCTCCTAGTACTCATAAAAGAGGAAAAGGTTTTTGAGAAAAGTGAGAAGAAATCAGGTAACAATGACTTCTGGGAAGACGATATTTTTTGTGAAAACTCTATCATCGTTGAACAAATGACCTTGGTCAGATGTATTATAAATATAAAATTTCAAACATTCAAACGCACGCACTCTACTTGCAGCAACATACAATTGACCATGTGTGAATACAGGTTCTTTAAGTAAAATGACAACTCTGTTGAATGTATGACCTTGAGATTTTTTAATAGTCATAGCAAAAGGAGAAATAATAGGGAATTGAGTTCTTGGAAATTTAAATGGAAGAAGAGTTCCAGAATAAGTCAAATGAATGCGTGGAATTAGAATGCGTACACCTCGCATGACACCAGTCAAAATTTCACAATCTATTGAATTTCGGTGCTTTTACACGCATTCGTGTTCCATTTACTAATGCTTGACCTGTATTTAAAGTACGTATGAGGAGAACAATGCAATTCACTTTCAAAACTAATTTATGAGGTGGCAAACCTTCTACACTCAATTTATTTAAAAATTCTATTGGAAAGTTGTTCTGCTCACGAATGTCATCACAAACAGTTGTATCAAAACTAAAATATGCTTTCTCCTCTCCTGGCATAATACTCAAGATTTTAGAATTGATTTCATTGCAATCATTATTTTTGGGGGCTAAAATGACGGAACTCAAAATGTCATCAGATAAAATTGTATCAGAAATATTTCCAAAAATGTCTTCAATAATATTGTCTGGATTACCAATCAAATTATGAGAAATTTTAATGATATCTGAATCAAACTGTGGAAAACTTTGCATGTCACCATTACCGAGTTTTCTAAGAAATTCTGCAAATTCAATTTCATGAGGAAGAGCTCTCATGTTTTGATTTAATTTCAAAATTTTAAAGTTAATAAATTCTTGCCAAGATGTAATACAATTTTCAATTAAAATAGAACGTGATTCATGCGGTATAACTGGACGAATTCGGCGAAAGTCACCGCTCAGTAAAAGAGTTTTACCTGCAAACAGTTTATTTTTATTTTCTTCGTTTGGAGTCAAATCTCTTAACAAACGATCAATTAATTTTAAAGCATGAATAGAACACATTGAAATTTCATCTATAATAATGATTGATGCATTATTAATATATGTGCCATGTACACTGTTTGGAGTTATATTTGGCATTGAATTCTCTAATAATGGAATTGGTAATTTTAAAACATTATGCAAAGTTCGCCCCCAATCAAAAGAGTTGATGCAATACCACTGAAGGCAGTTACAATACACGAAAGATTTAATGAATTAAATTTATGAATGATTGCCGTTTGAATAAAAGTTTTGCCACAACCTCCATGAGCTGTCAAGAAAAAAACATTACTTCCAGTATTATGGAATTGAGCTTCACGCAAAACAAAATCAATCACACTACGTTGCTCATTATTTGCATTTTCATACATTCTATCGAAAACTATAGCTTCTTCTTCAATATCAAAATGACCTACATCGCCAATCTGTAAGTTATATTGTGGAATCGGAAGACCAAGATCACCACATGAAGTATTATGTGTAAGAAGAATTTCATTAATTTCAATCAAGGCTCGATTGTTTGACACATCTTCATCGTAATTTCGTAAAAAGTCTTCAATCATACTATTTCTAAATTCAATCCATAAAGCTCAAGCATTCGGAGGAACATTTAAACCACAGAGAAATGCAAATAATTGACGTAACTGTTTTGGTGATTGAATTTCTGAAGCTTCAAGTTATATTTGGCATTGGCATTCACGCCATTCATTATCATTTGTTGCAATACCTCGAGCTTCACATGCTGCAACAAAAGTAGGGTACTCAACACCTTCCTACATACGTTGATCAGTAAAAGATTTTGGACCACGAACATGCAACAGAAGTAAACGAATATGAAACAATTCTATATCTTTATTCTTTTGAAGTAACCATATATAATCGAGCAACAACTTTATCAGCTCCACGTTGTCTTCTTTTCCACGATTTACTTTGATCATGCCAAACATAATGTAATGGTAATTCTGTATACAAAAACTCATTAGCTAAATTATCAATGGAATTCAAATGGAAAAATGCTAACAATTTTGTTCTTGATACATTTGCGACTGCTCTAGCCTTATTACCATTCCTGATATAAACATTTTGTCTATTAGGCAAATGACAATCAAGTCGAATTATTGTATGAGATTGAAAATGCATTGGAAATTCAAATATGCGCCAAGCAGCCTCAGTCGAACCAACATACCGTCCATTCAAAATATCTTGAATTTCATTTTCCACAATCGTATCATCATTATTCACTGCATTCTCTCCATTCACTCTCTATTCAACATTGGCAGAATCATACCCTTCATATACATACTTGTAAACATATTTCACACTTTTAACAGTCGTACATATTTCCACGTTAATATGACAATTGAATTTGGCAAGAAGATAAGGATTATATGGAACAACATATCTATTATCAAGAGATGCACCACGTACATCAACACTCATACCATTATCACGTCGACGATACAAAGGATAACCATTCACAGATTCTTTAGTATTTTCACTGAAAGGTTTTGGAAAATTCTTACTACATTTACCATCTCTCATACAAACAGAATTGGGATTTAGAGCACTACATTGTCCATGCATCATATGACGTTTCATGTAATTTATGAAAAAGAATGGGATCAGGGATTTCAGTACATACAAATTAATTAATCATTTCATTTCCATCAATTCTATCTTCATCTGACAAATTTAACAAAATATGAGCATGCGGAAGACCACGTTTTTGAAATTCAATGGTATATATAAGTGCTTTGACAGAACTGAAAATCTTTTTTTTCATTAAACAATCTATGAGCTCTTTAAGTTTCACTTTAAACACACGCACAACAATATCAGGACGAATTTTCGAAGACTCATAATTACTCAAATTATCCACAATTTCTGGCCATTTAGGATTACATGTTATTGTTATAAATAAAGAAGGTTTACCGAAATGTTGTACAATAGAGATTGCATCCAAGTAATTTTGATACATATTACGTGGTGAACCGGTGAAAGAAGATGTCAAAATTGCTTTACGACCAACTGATGCATATTATCATCGCCATTACGATTTTGATGCAAGAAATCTGTTAAATTATTGTACAAATCAGCACGAAGAGCAGATTGATTTGAACGAATGTAATGAAGCCGTGTACCTTCGATACGAACATACATATCAACAATCCATTGAAGAAATAATTTTTGAGAACGATGCAAAAGACTAAAACCATCACGTATAGCAAGGCGATAAGATGCATATTGCAACATTGTAACTTTTGTACGTGGCACATTAGCACGTGAAGTTGAAACTAAATTATGTGGAATATTAACGTGCCACCCAGTATCACCATTTGGAAACAACAAAGGATAAGCTAAAGGATCCAAAGAAGAATCAAGAACAGAAACAGAACGAATTTCATTTGCATTTTTTGAAAAAACAATCATATTTCTTTCAAAAGGTGGTTTACCATCATCATTTTTAAAAATAGCAGCCACATCAGTTTGAACAGCATCATTAAAACGACGAATATAACATTCTCTGTTAACTTTTATAATCATTGACACATCAGCAGTAACATTCTCAGGTCTTTCACAAAATTCATGCATTGATTTAAAAGAACGAACAAAAGGATTCACATGATCTAACTCAAAACCTATCTCACGTATAAGAAAAACTTCACATACATTGGCATTTCTATTCATTCTCATATTAGCAGCAGTATCAACATCATAAAAATATAATTGTGCATATATTGGAGGTCGACCATAAGCAGGAATTAAAGCACCAGTACGATGATAAAAAATATTATGAATTTTGAAATTGATAAATATCACGTGCAATTCATTTCTTCATTCACAACATTCATTTCACCATTAACATCATTCATGACACCATTCATTTATGAAGAAAAAACAGAACAAAATTTTCACAATTTTCAAAATTTATCAGTGAATGAATCACTTCAATGTACATAAGAAGTCTAAAATAAAGTACAATGTATAAAAGAATAACAAAATAACATCGTATCGTTTTTGTGAAAAAAAAATATATGACTTGGGCAAGTCCATTTCATATTGTATAGAGGGGTCGTTAAATTCAAAAATACATTTTAATTCATCTATAACTTTTTTATTTATGATCCGATTTGTGTGAAAAATCTTTAAAATCTAAGTTACACTAATATCAGTTAGCAGTGAAAACTTGAAATGAATCCATCTGCGAATAAAAAGGCCTTAGGCTCCTCAAAATTTTTCGTTAGCGTATTAATATATAAGATAAGCTGTTATAAGATAAGCTGTTATTTTATAATTATATTTGTATTTGTGTAAAAGAGGTATTATAAATAATTAATGTAATTGAATGTTATGAGATGAAGGATCAGATGTTGTGTGACATTCAGTAAATAATTGTCGAGGTTAGAGCTACCTAAGATAAAGTCAAAATAAATTAGTCGGTGTTAATTAACTGCTGAAGTTTTGAGTAAATTATTTAAAAATTCGTTTTAGTTTTAATGATAAATTCAATATAAAAATATGGAGGGGCTGAAATCTCACAGCTCTGAGATATCAAGACTTCGGTCTGGGTAAAGGATTTTGATATAGTTTTCGGCAAAAAACTTTCACGAGGACATGGTTTTTAGTTTTGTGCAGCGATGTATATCAAACGTAACGGTTTGTTAAAGTTAAAGTACAAGTATTTTTTATATCTGTTTAAAAATTTATTACAAAACTAACACGAAATAGCAATACGTTGCCGGAAAATTATTATCAAAATTCCAAAAATATTGTTAAATTAAATAAAATCAAACTTCTTCAAAATTCCAAAAATATTCCAAAAACTAGAATGAAATCAAATATTTAAACTTTTTCTAAATTCCGATAATATTCCAAAAATTCTTAAAAATTCAAACTTTTCCAAAATTTTAAAAATATTGCAAAAATTATTACAAAATCAAAAATTAAAACTTTTTTCAAAATTATAATAAAATCAAAAATTAAAAATTTTTCAAAATTCTAAATATATTCCAAAAATTCTTACAAAATCAAAAAATGAAACTGTTTTCAAAATTCTAAATATATATATATATAAAATTCAAAAATTCTATTTTTTTCAAAATTCTAAAAATTTTGCAAAAATTAAAACAAAATCAAAAATTGAAACCTTTTTCAAAATTCCAAAAATATTCCAAAAATTAGAATGAAATCAAATATTGAAAATTTATCTAAATTCCAATAATAATCCAAAAATTCTTAAAAATTCAAACTTTTTCCAAAATTCTAAAAATATTGTAAAAATTATTACAAAATCAAAAATTGAAAATTTTCTCAAAATTCCAAAAATTATAATAAAATCAAAAGTTAAAAATTTTTCAAAATTCTAAAAATATTCCAAAAATTCTTACGAAATCAAAAATTAAAACTTTTTACGAAATTCCAAAAATATTGCAAAAATTATAACAAAATCGAAAATACAAACTTTTTCAAAATTCTAAAAATATTTCACATAACAAATTCAAAAATTTCCATGTTCAATTTCATTTTCAATTACATTTACGTCATAAAAACAGCTACATTTTTTTTCCAAAAAATTGGCTAAAAAATAAATGAAATTATTTTTTGACACACTTGACAACATTTTTTTGACAAACTTATAATGTCATAATTCTCAATAATAATAATAAAATTTCATTTCAAACAAACAATTTTATTTTTTCCAAAAAATTGGGTAAAAATAAATAAAAATCTCTCTTTTGACACACTTGACAACATTTTTTTGACAAACTTATAATGCCATAATTCTCAATAATAATAACAAAATCTCATTTCAAACAAACAATTAATTTTTTTTTTTCCAAAAAATTAGGTAAGAAAATAAATAAAATCTTTCTTTTGACACACTTGACAACATTTTTTTGACAAACTTATAATGCCATAATTCTCAATAATAATAACAAAATCTCATTTCAAACAAACAATTAATTTTTTTTTTTTCCAAAAAATTAGGTAAGAAAATAAATAAAATCTTTCTTTTGACACACTTGACAACATTTTTTTGACAAACTTATAATGCAATAATCTAGTTTTCGATCTCACATACCAATCCCTACCATCAAGATTTCTCCAAATGTAATGTTCCTACTCGTCATCACTTAAAGTGAACGTTTTTTAAGCCAAAAATATGAAAATTTGCTATTTTTGACACACATAATGATTTTTTTGACACACTTCCGGTACAGTTATCGAACACAGCGTCCTTTCGCACCTGTCCCTTGAGTATACCTATTTTTAAAAAAACAGTTTTTTGAAATCCCTCCAGCGGTTTTCCCTGCAGCGTAGGTAATGACGGCCGGACGACCGGCCGGCCGGCAGACAGACATACATTTTTTTTTTTTGCTTTTTTAGAATCAGGAGGTCCTAAAACGTCGAGAAATGTCAAAAAAGTGGGGGTAAGAATTTTACTTTGAGCTCATGAATGTAATACTTAGGTCTTTTAGACCGAAGTAAATTTGAAGGGGCTGAAATTTCACAGCTCTAAGATATCAAGACTTCGGTCTGGGTTAAGGATTTTGCTATAGTTTTTGGCAAAAAACTTTTATGAGGACATTGTTTTTAGTTTCGGTCAGCGATGTATATCAAACATAAAACTCTTTGTTAAAGTACATGTATTTATATATCGCTGTAGTCTGTTTAGAAATTTATTACAAAATTAAGACGAAACATCAATACGTTTCCGGAAAGTTATAACAGATCATAAATTAACATAATTTAGTGAAAAGATGATACAATCAGCAAACTACTCAAAAACCTCTCCATTTAGATTTCCGAGAAAATATTACAAAATCAAAAATTCATATTTCTTTCAAAATTCCAAAAATATTCTAAAAATTATAATAAAATCTAAATATTAAACTTTTTTTCAAATTCTAAAAATATTCCAAAAATTATTACAAAATCAAAGATTGAAACTTTTTCCAATATTCTTAAAATATTGCAAAAATCATATCAAAATAAAAATTTTATTAAAAATTTCCAAAATTAAAATAAAATCAAAAATTTAAATTTTTTAAAAATTCTAAAAATATTGCAAAAATTATAAATAGAATCATCAAAATCAAAAATTCAAACTTTTTTCAAAATTCCAAAAAGATCTAAAAAATTATAACAAAATCAAAAACACAAACTTTTTTCAAAATTCCAAAAATGAATGATGAATGAAAAATTTAAACTTTTTCAAAATTCTAAAGATCCGAAAATTTTTACAAAATCAAAAATTGAAACTTTTTGCAAAGTTCAAAGTTTATTGCAAAATTTTATAATAAACAAATTCAAACTTTTTCAAAAATTCTAAAAATATTGCAAAAATTATAACAAAATCAAAAATACCGACCGTTTTCAAAATTCCAAAAATATTCAAAAAATTATAATAAAATCAAAAATTGAAACTTTTTCAAAATTTTAAAAATAATGAGAAATGATGGATATTCTTGAATCTTGATAATTGGATCTCAAAGCGTATTAATATTTTTATATTATTTTATTCATTTATATTATATTATGTATGTATACACTTATTTATTAAATTTTATTTATCTTAATTTTTAAAAAACAATGATTTGAAAAAGAGCCAACGTTTCGAAAGCCGGTTACGCTTTCTTTGTCAAGGCGAGTGAAACATAATTGACGTTTTTAGTTCAGATGATAAAATAATAAAAATAACATGATAAATTAATAAAATAATATAAAAATATTAATAACGCTTTGAGATCCAATTATCAAGAATATCCATCATTTCTCATCATAACTACATGGATCAAGATCTTCTCTTCTACTTCTCACAATTCTAAAAATAATCCGTAAATTCTTACAAAATCAAATATTGAAACATTTTTCAAAATTCTAAAAATATTGCAAAAATTATAACAAAATCCAAAATACAAACTTTTTTAAAATTTCAAAACTATGTCAAAAATTATAACACAATCGAAAATACAAACTTTTTTCAAAATTCCAAAAATTATAACAAAATCAAAAATTTTCATGTCCAATTTCATGGAATACATTTCTTCACGCCATACAAATAATTAGTTTCATTTTTTGCCAAAAAATTGGATACAAAAAATGAAAATCATTCTTTTGACACACTTGACAACATTTTTTTGACAAACTTATAATGCAATAATTTAGATTTTGGTCTCACATACCACTCCCGACCATCAAGATGTCTCCAAATTCAATGTTCCTATAGGAACATTGAATTTGGAGACTTTACGAGTATACTCGTAATCACTTAAATTGAACGTTTTTTAAGCAAAAAATATGCAAATTTCCTTGTTTTGATACACTTGACGATTTTTTTGACACACTTCCGGGACAACTATCGAACACATCGTCCTTTCGGCTCTTACCATTGAGTATATCTATATACCTATTTTTAGAAACAGACATTTTGAAACCCCTCCAGTGGTTTTCTAGATTTCGTCGGTTGTGACGGCCGGCAGACAGACTTACATTTTTTTTTTTGCTTTTTGAAGTGAAACTTCTTTATCGCCGTATGAGAGAAATATTATAGCAGTATAAAAAAAATGAAACGATTTTCGGTTACGCGTTTCGCGCCATGTTGGGTTTTTATTTATAGATTTTAATTTTGTTTTGGTAATTTTATTTTTATAGATTTTAATTTTGTTTTGGTAATTTTATTTTTATTTTTTTTTGTTATAAATAAGAAAATTAAAATTAAGAGTTTTTTTGTTTTCAAGATAAGGCAATGAATATTATGAAAGATAAAAGCTATTGAAGCTTTTCTATTGATTAATATCTTATCAGAACTGATTTTTAAAATAAAATAAAAGGAAAAGATTTATTTATATTGGGATGGACTTAAACCGGCCTTAAACAAAAACAAAGAAAATTATGTTGGTGGCTAAATTAGTAGTAGGTTTTGTGGTATGAGTTGAATTTAAATATAATTACTTTACAATGTAATCTTTTACCGTGGGCAAAATTTAAAGAAGCGGAAACATTCATAAAGTTTAATCTGAAAATGTAAATTGTGAAAATATTTTCCAAATTAATTTCAGATTATTGAGAGATATAACGAAACGATACATTTTTTCTAATACACCCACAAAATACTAATTAAAACTGTAATTGTCAATGGCGAATGTTCAAAGATTTACAACGGCAAACGCCGTTTATTTCTTCATTATATCAACACGAATTTAGCATATCTCATCGATACCGGAGCGGACATATCATTCGTATCTCGTTGCATATTTAATCGTTAACGAATGACTACTGATATTATATGTTCTGCCGTTAATGGTACTACCATTAAAACGTATCAATCGACTTTTCATAATTGATAATTGGTCTCAAACGAACTTTTCCACATATTTTTGTGATCGCTGATGTTAGTGAACCTATCTATGATCGGTGCTGATTTCTTAAAGAAGTTCGGACTCGTGGTTGATCTTAAAAAAATTGATTTATTAACACGGCAACTATAAAATATATTGTAACCAACTGAATTCATACAGTACGGAGCCTTCCATTTCACAAGCCTATACATATAGTGAGGCTAAGGTAGAATTCGAATATATGGTAAAAATTGGAATTTGCAGATCATCTGACTCTCAAGTCTGTTCAACTCTTTAACTAGTTACGAGAAAGGTAGCAACCATTGGAGACCCTGTGGTGATTATCGGCGTCTGATACTGTGACGATGCCTGGGTGGTATCCTTTTCTGCATACTCAAAATTTTCTATGAATAATTCTTTATCATGGTTGCAAGGTATTTTCAAAGGTGGACTTAGACGTTTATAAAACCGCTACTACCACACCTTTCAGTCTGTTCAAGTTTACTCGCATATGAATTACAAAATGCCGCTCAAACATTCCAACGGTTCATGGATGACTTGACTTTTGACTTTTTATTCGTCTACAATCTACATCGATGACATTTGTTGCGAGTAAAAATGAGACTGAACATCAACAGCATTTAAAACTGCTGTTCCAGAGATTTTAGAATTTTGTTTGAAACATAAAGACCTCGAAATACGACTTTGATGTCCTTGAAATTAAATTCCTCAATCACAAAATTCATCACAATGGGATCCAACCATCTGACTTTAAAGTAAACGCAATTAGAGACTTTTTTCAACACAATAGTCGCAAGAAAAATCAGAGGGTCTTGAGTATGAATGTTTACAACCGTTTCATTTCAAAACTAAGTTTTAGCTTCCGCAACGTTGCTCACATTCCCGGTAATCAAAATACGCCATTATCACTGACGCCTTTAACGTTGCTATTTGTGCGGTAGTAGAATAGTTTGTAGATCAAATATGGAAATCCCTCCCAGCTACAAAGCATTTTATATAATTTGTTGAAGGACAAAATTTAACAGCTTTCTCTGATCACAAATTATTTCTTCAAAGTTCTTTTTTCTAAATTTGAATATCAATACCGGTTTCTGGCTTACATCAATTGGATCAATTGTCAACGTGCAAAAATTTATCAACATACTAAATCTCCCCCTGATACTTTCAAACTACCAACAGGTCGATTCAAACATATTCATATGGACACCAGCTCACTGCCAACTTTTAACGAAAATAAATATGTTCTTTTGATTGTCGACCGTTTTACTCGATGGCCCGAATCATATCCAATGGCAGATATGTCTACTCAAACTATAACTAAAATGTTTGTCGCCGATGACATTCCATGCTTTCAAGTACCTCAATTCATCACAACTGATCAGTTTCTCAATTCGAATCGCATTTGTTGCAAGAACTGAATCGGTTATTAGGTGTTAATCGATTTCGTGCTCCCGCACATCACCCATATGTAGCAATTGTATCGTGGAAGGATTATACCGTCATCTAAAGACATCTTTAAAAGCTTGGGCTAACACATAGCAGTTGTTCGAAGATCTATACGTATAGTATACTACTTGAAGATGAAGGGATCTCTCCCGCTGAACTCACTTATGGCCAAAACTTTCCGGGTGAAAAATTCCCATATAATGTAAAAACATTTTCCATAATATGGAGTCTAATGACAGTGGGAAATTTAACTTAAGTAAAATAAATAAGTGATGAAGAAGTTTTAACTTCGAAATTATTATCGCCATAACGTCGTGATCGATAGCGTGTCTGCATAAGGATTCGAACAAGGCACTGAGGAAGAAGGTTTGAATTCATCCGAAACACGAAAAATGTGAGGTGGAGTTTTTTCTGAGAAACATCCAGCCATAACTTTGAATTGAAAAAATTCCAATTACTTCTTTACTTATTTGAGTTTAATTGATCTAAAAAAATCCCCGTACCTGGTGATATTATCATGAATAAAGAGGAATCACGATCCGACGATCCGAACGATTTCATCGATCGTCTACGAACCGAAATTTAAAACTCGATTCCTACGCCTACCAAAATAAATACAAAAAGATAATCAGAAAATCTTACTCTTAACGGGCTCAACACTTGCTCTTACCCATTCGTTCAAGTTGATCGAATACTCGTAGGTCTCTCGATTCATGCGACGGTCCTACCAAATTATACGGCGTCTTTGAAAAACTAACTTTTATCTTGGACATCAAAGGAAAGCATCGATCGACGTAAGCCAGCATACATAGCAACGAACCCGAGCAAGACCTGAAATGTGTTGAAATCATGTGCACAAAAACCGAACCTTTCATCTAAAATGGGGGTACTGTAGTGTATCAAAAATTTCTCACTTCAATAATGAACAATAATTTTAATGCAGGTAACACAAAAATAAACACAACAAAAAATAACACATTATATAGATGAAAAACGTAATCTACACAGGTGAAAAAGTCGAAATTTGAACCATTTTTGACTTTTCTGAAGCTTGGCATATAAGTAGTATGTACAAAATAAAAATAGAACTTATTTTACAATTTTTTAAAGTGCATAGTTTGAAAATAGGGGGCACCCCAACGTGCATGAAAAATGAAAATTCTGCAAATCCTATGCAACTTTTGAAATTAAATTGCTCAACAACGGCTGTACCGATTTCATCAAACTTTTTTTGTTTCATAGTTGATTAGTCAGTCGTTTGAAAAAAAATTAATTAATTTTAAAATTGGAGGGGCTGAAATCTCACAGCTCTGAGATATCTAGACTTCGGTCTGGGTTAAGGATTTTGATATAGTTTTCTGCAAAAAACTTTTATGAGGACATGGTTTTTAGTTTTGGCCAGCGATGTATATCAAACATAACTCTTTGTTAAAGTGCAAGTATTTTTTTTATCTCTGTTTAGAAATTTATTACAAAACTAACACGAAACATCAATACGATGCCGGAAAGTTATAACAGATCATAAATTAACATAATTTAGTGAAAAGATGATACACTCAGCAAACTACTCAAAAACCTCTCTATTTAGCGTTTCGAGAAAATATTACAAAATCACAAATTCATATTTCTTTCAAAATTCCAAAAATATTCCAAAAATTAAATGAAATCAAACTTTTTTCAAAATTCCAAAAATATTCCAAAAATTAGAATAAAATCAGATATTTAAACTTTTATAAATTCCAATAATATTCCAAAAATTTAAACTTTTCCAAAATTCTAAAAATATTGCAAAAATCATTACAAAATCAAAAATTGAAAATTTTTCCTAAATTCCAAAAATTATAATAAAATCAAAAATTTAAATTTTTCAAAATTCTACAAATATTCCAAAAATTCTTACGAAATCAAAAATTAAAACTTTTTCCAAAATTCTAAAAATATTGCAAAAATTATTATAAAATCCAATATATACCAACTTTTTTCAAAATTCCAAAAATATTTCAAAAACTATAACAAATTCAACAATTTCCATGTCCAATTTCATTTTCAATTACATTTACGTCATAAAAACAGCTACATTTTTTTCCAAAAAATTGGCTAAATAAATAAATGAAATCATTTTTTGACACACGTGACATTATTATTATTTTTTTGACAAACTTATAATGGCATAATTCTCTATAATAATAATAATAAAATTTCATGTCATACAAATTATTAATTTTATTTTTTTCCAAAAAATTGGGTAAAAAAGTAAATAAAAATCGTTCTTTTGACACACTTGACAACATTTTTTTGACAAACTTATAATGCCATAATTCTCAATAATAATAATAAAATTTCTTTTCAAACAAATAATTAATTTTAGTTTTTTTCCAAAAAATTGAGTAAAAAACTAAATAAAAATCTTTCTTTTCACACACTTGACAACATTTTTTTGACAAACTGATAATGCCATAATTCTCAATAATAATAATAACATTTCATTTCAAACAAATAATTAATTTAATTTATTTCCAAAAAATTGGGTAAAAAAATAAATAAAAATCTTGCTTTTGACACACTTGACAACATTTTTTGACAAACTTATAATGCAATAATTCTCAATAATAATAATAAAAATTCATTTCAAACAAATAATTAATTTTATTTTTTTTCAAAAAATTGGGTAAAAAATAAATAAAAATTTTTCTTTGACACACTTGACAACATTTTTTGACAAACTTATAATGCAATAATCTAGTTTTTGATCTCACATACCAATCCCGACCATCCAGATTTCTCCACATTCTTTGTTCCTACTCATTATCACTTAAAATGAACGTTTTTTAAGCAAAAAATATGCATATTTCCTTGTTTTGACACCCTTGACGTTTTTTTTGACACACTTCCGGTACAGTTATCGAACACACCGTCCTCTCGCCTCTTTCCAATGAGTGTACCTATTTTTAGAATTCAAAATTTTTCAAATCCCCCCAGCCGTTTTCTAGATTTCGTCGGTTGATGCGGACGGACGGCCGGCCGGCAGACAGACTTACATTTTTTTTTTGCTTTTTTAGAATCAGGAGGTCCTAAACGTCGAGAAATGCCAAAAAAAGTGGGGGTCAGAATTTCACTTTTAGCTCATGAGTGTAATACTTGGGTCTTTCAGACCGAAGTAATATTAATAAAACTTTTTTAAAGATGGCGGGCGCTAGGGTCGAAGATCAATTGGAATTTAATTTATTTTTGTTTATAAAATAGTTCTTCTTTTCTTTTTCTTCTATTCTTACTCTAAAATATTCCAAATTTACCAAGAGGCGTAAATCTGTGTTTTTGAGATATTTAATTTTAAACATTTTAGTCAGACAAAAAATTCTACTTTTTCATAATTTTTTCAAACAACTTCCATTCACAAAAAGTTTTAACTTCAATTAAATTTTAACTTTTTTTTAAATAGTTCTACCTTTACTTTAAAATATATCAAATTTTAAAAGAGGCGCTAATTCGTGTTCTTGAGATATTTAATTTTTCAAGATTTTTAGTCCGGTTAAAATTCGAATTTTCCATTTTTTTTTCGAACTACAGTGGTGAAACTTTTTTGTTGATAAAAATTGCTCGAAAAAATAATGAACAATTAGAATTTTAGTCGGATTAAAAATCTTTAAAATTAAATATCTAAAGAACACGAATTAACGCCTATTTGTTAATTTGGAATATGTTAGAGTAAAGATAGAACTATTTTACAAAAAAAAAAATAAATTAAATTCCAATTGATATTCGACCCTAGCGCTATCTTTAAAAATTTTTTTTTAATATTTTAATTTTAAAACTAATTACCAAAACAATTAATTAATTTTTTAGTATTAGCTCCGAAAAATGATTACTTTTAGAACTGTTTAGAGTCCGCAAAATTGTATTTTAGCGGCCTAGTACTTAAAGTCGTTATGACAACACTTTAGCGGATTCAAATTTTGTTTTCATTTTATAATATAATAATTTTCAAATTATAATCACAATTGCTTTGATAAGTTTTGTTCAAAAATCAAATTTTTAGGTACGCAAGAATACAAATTAAGCAATAAATTAGAAAAAAAAATCCTAAGAGCTAATACAAAAAAACGTTGTATGCAACACGTACGCAAATGGCTTTAGCAGACTCATCTTCATATTACAGACTCGGCTAGCGCCTCGTCCGGGAACATTACGATTCGTCCGCTAAAACCATATTTTGCGTACTTGTTACATAAACTACTATTTTTTAAACGATTAACTATCACCTATCAAACAAAAAAAAAATTTGATGAAATCGGTATAGCCGTTCTTAAGCAATTTATTTTCAAAGTTACTTCGGATTTGCAGAATTTTCATTTTTCATGCATGATGGGGTGCCCCTATGCTCAAACTATGCACTTTAAAAAAATTGTAAAATAAACTGCATTTTTTATTTCGTCCATATTACTTATATGCCAAGTTTCATGAAAATCAAAAATTGTCAAGTGCACAACTCGGTCTAGAACACGTTTTTCTTCTATATAATTAAACTATTTAAGTTAATAAAGATTAAACGCTACAAAGTTTTTGATAATCGAAACAAAAATATATAATAACGTACAGCACTTGGCGCTCTATATGTATAAGAATAGAGAGATACTAAGACGTTTTATTGATGTTACGTCTTTTTTTACCTAACGAAGATTTAGTATTTTGAGGACATGATGAAGGTGAAAATTCGGGAAACAGAGGCAATTATATAAGGGTCTGTTTGAAGTGTTGAGTAGTTCTGCCTTAATTCTTAAGCCTGTTTTTAATTCTAAATCTTTTTCTGGGATATCTGGGAAAGTAGACGAAACAATAGATATATCTTCTAACTAAGTCACAATCATCAGTTATCTTACGGTTTGTGGTGAAAGTTACTTTAGATAAAAGATTTTATATATTGATTATCGCAAAGTCTTCATATTCCTCGATATCGCAAAGTTTTCAATATAAAAAACATTCAAAACATCTCAGATTATCAACTCTTAACATCAACTTAATCAACGCTTGTAAAAAATTGAATTTAAAAATTTAAAAAGCAGAAAAACAAAACAATTCTCGACACAAATAATAAAAATAAATTTATTTTAAACTTTTAGTCAATCGGTGTCCGACCAATCTAAAAGAACGAAATTAATTTTTTTTAAGTTTTTTTTATCTATAATAAAACTTAATTAATTAAGACTATTTATTAAGAAAACGAAAATCTCCTTTTTTAAATTAAAACCAAATAGTTTTTTTTTATGTTAAAAACATTTTTCTTTATTTGATTAAAAGTGAAATTTTACGAATTTTATATTTTTTTATATACGAAACAAACGAAAGTCGCGAAAAAAGGAAAAGAAAAGAAAATTTCTTTTTTTAGTTTTATAATTTTCCAGTTTGTATCTCATATTTGGAAAATTATAGTTTATTGAAATTTTATTTGTATACTGTGCTGTCCGTGTTTTACTAACAAGTCTAGTGACAAAAAAAAAGAAAAATAAATAGAAAATTGTGAAAAAGTTTATGAAAAAAAACAAGAAAAGAAAAAACTAACTGAAAACTAAGTGAAATACTAATTATTTATTATAAGTGCAATACATAGCTGGATAAAACGGATTTTTATTTTATATTTTTAACAAAAGGATTTAATTTGTAAAAGGTAAGAACAGCGAGCGCTTGGAGAAAATTTATCACAAAAAAAAAAATAAGATATAATAAAATATCGCCTTGAAAATTTTCTTAAAATAAATTAAGCAAATTTTAGGATTTTATTATTTTAATGAAAATGTGAATGACGACATATATTTATTTATATTTGATATAACTTCTTAGTTGTTTTATCAAATTTAAGGTTGTGTTTTCCATATGGCAATATTTATGGATTATTGAGGTGTCATTTGTTAACTGCAGCGATAGGACGATAATATGGTACATATTAACATTTATAAAACGTATATTTGTCGTCGAACTCATATTTTTTTGTCACAATTTTCCTAACAACTGTTGAAAATATTATCGCCGCTAAAATGAAACTGTTCTAACGAGAATAATTTTTATTCACATAATTAAAGTTAGAAATGACACATATCTTCTTCGTGATCGATTGTGAAATTAAACTAAAACTTAGACAAGAGTTAAAAAAATAATTCTAGTTTAATGCAACTTCCGGATGACTTGAAAAATAAGACTAGTATATAGATGATTTGTTAGAAATGAAACTGAGGTCATTGATTTTATCTTTGAATAATGTTTATAATTTTACGTTAATTTGGAACTTTTAAACTGTTTTATACAAATAGAATTTTTTAAGCAAAATATGTTGTTGACTCTATGAACTAATAAAAATGTTTGAAAATAAATAAAACAAATTTAAACAAATTAACGCAAGAAACATCCCGGTCGTAGAATAAGAGATAATTTGTAAATTTAATAATAATGATAATATTTAATGTTTAAATATTTGCATTTAAAAATTTGTTCTATCTAATTTTATTGTTTTTAATACATTGTGTGGCATAAAATGTTAAAGAAATATTTCGAAAAATTATGTTAAGTTTGCTTATTTGCTTATAGGTTAGGGTTATCAAACAAATTATGTGTTTCAAAACAATAACCTAACTACCATTGTTTTAGGATTTAGATTTGAATTTCACTTCCACTGATAGGGACCGGATCAGTCACCCTGATCAGGCCCTGATGAGAAATTTCCAGGCCGCACCATGCAGCCCTATCACAGCTGGATTTAGATCTACGTACCAAATCAGTTTAAATATAGCTTGCTCTAATATGGCTTCAATAGGCAGCTTTATTTTTACTTGATCAAATGAAATAGGGCTAAGATCAGGTCATTTAGGGTATATATACTATTAGGCAATTCAGAATAGGGTGTATATACTACTAGAAATTCCTGATAGAGACATGATGTAAAACATCATATTAGAATTCACCCTATTACACCCTGATAATGTCCGGATCATAATAAGACATGGTCGAACAAAATGCTTATCGGGCAGCTGGTGTTTGTCGTAGAAAATGAAGTAAATTAGCGATGGAACAAGATAAATGAAAGCTAAGTGCATAGAGGTACAAGTTTTTCCATTGGATGTAAGAGACAGAGGGATAGAGAGAGAGAGAGAGCTCGTGCAAGAAGATGTGAAACAATGTTGCTTGTGCCAAAAATGGCAATAATTTCAAGTCTTATTTTACCTAAATTTGGAGTACCATAATGAGTCTATATATGATACAGCTAACCCTGTGAACAAATAGTGAATTAGGATGTCATATGTCAAAAATAACCCTTGCATACTCATAACCGGCATAGCACGAACAAATAGTTTTAAAATAAAACAGCTAAATCTGACTAAATGTTGGAATCTGTTAAAACTATTTGTTTTAGTTTTTACAAGATAAATTGATTAAAACAAAAATTACTAAAATAGTTAAAATAAAACTACAATTTTATAATTTAAATGTTGAAAGTTTAAAATGAGGAATTTATTTCAAAATTTTATTCTTAGATTGCGAATAAAATTTTTGGTCTCTATTGTTATGATCATTTTTTTTTGGTTCTACGATTTTTTAATCTATTAATATCCAACTATTTTATAATAGTTGGTAGAAGACTCATATCAATATGGTTAAAGTTATTTTCATTGTCTGATGAAAGTAATATCACATTTATTGAAGTTAAGCATAGCATGAATTCAATTTAAAAGATAATCTATTAGTAACATACATAAAAACAAGATGAGATATAAATTAGAATGATTTACGCTGAAAATAATAGCAAAATGTCTTGATTAGTGACTACTTTATATTTTGAAATTAAATGAGAGAATGTAATAGTGAATTCTTTTCTACCTGTTCGGTACAAGTTCCAACACAGAATTAACGAAATTTGTGTTCTTTTGTAAAAAAAAGCAATACAAAAAAAAAACAAATTTGGATAATTCGGAGTCGGAACTTGTACCGAACAAGTAGAAAAGAATTCACTAACGGATTTCGAAAGCTATGCTTTCATCATCTGTAGTATAGAAAACACGTATCGTATATAACTCGTGTCGTATATAAAAACGTGGAAATAGATTATATGGGATTTTTAGGGAATGAGTAATATTTCTATTCTATATATATTGAAACGTTTCTTTAGCCGAGTTACAATTATTTAGTTCGATCACTAAATCAGGAAATTTAAAACACAATGGATTTTCTAAACGTTATAATTTTATTCGTTCAAGATTTTACAATAAAAATATTTCTCCTTTTACTATTCCCCTTTTAGTTCTTCTTGTACTAACAATATTTCACCACTTATAATTCTTTTATACTTGTTCACAATATCACTTTTAACTTTCTACTTATAACACTGTTAATTTTACTTCGCCTTTATCACTGCTAAATTTTTATACTTTTTGTATCACTAACAATTTTATACTACTCCTATCCTCGAAGAACACCTCTTATATATACTACATGAAATAGCCTCGAAACTGCTGTGATGTTCTAGATAGAACACACCCTTTTTTTTTCCTTACTTTATCAACAATAAGACGATCTTCAAATATTGACACCTAGGTGTGAAATCTATTCTTTTCAATTGTTTTATTTACCAATTTTTATTTCGTTAACCAATCCTTATTCGATAAAACAAATACTTCCTTTTAACTGTTTACTTTGGTTGCATTGTTATCTTTTATTGATTTTTATATTTGTAGAGCTAACGAGAATTTTCTTGAAAGTTCTATTGTTGTGGTGTTCTATCATCTTCCATAATCGTCACATTCTGCCCCACTTATTTCTGTTCGTCCCGAATAGAATCTAAACTCCCCCTCTGTAGGGTGCTAATCTTTCTAGATGAACGACTTTTGGTTTCGCTCGTTGACCTTTCTTTATTCGATAAACGACATCGTTTAATTTTGTTATGATGGTATAAGGTCCTTCCCAAGATGTTTGTAGTTTTGGAGATAATCCTTTTCTCCGCTGTGGATTGTGTAGCCATACTAGTTGTCCTTCCTCAAATCCTTTGTTGTTTGCGCGAATGTCATACCGAACCTTCATTCGATCACTGGATATCTGTGCTTTCTGTCTTACAAACGTGTGTACCTCCTCAAGTTCTTTTTGAAGTTTATTAACATAATCTTGGACACATAATGTGGACGATGGAATAATCCCAAACTTCAGATCACCAGGTAGCCGTAAATCATTTCCAAAAATGGTTGTAGCAGGCGTCGTTTTGGTTGTATCATGCACTGCTGATCTATAAGCCATCAAGAATAACGGAATATGACGGTCCCAATCACGTTGATTCTTGTTTACTACTTTTGCTAGATATTTCTCAAGAGTAGCATTAAATCTTTCCACCATGCCGTCTGATTGGGGATGTGAAGCAGTTGTTCTAGTTTTATTGATCCCAAGTATCTGACAGATTTCTTGAAATATGGTAGATTCAAAATTTCTTCCTTGATCTGTGTGAATCTCCATCGGTACTCCGTAGCGACTTATCCAATTGCTAACTACTGCTTCAGCGATCGTTGTTGCTTCTTGGTTTGGTATTGCACACACTTCTGGCCATTTGCTAAAATAATCCATTATGACTAGCACATATTTGTTGTTGTTATCAGAAGTCGGAAATGGTCCAGCTACATCCATCGCAATTCTCTCGAAGGGTGCTCCTACATTATACTGCCTCATGTTACCACGGCTTCTTCTTGCAGGTCCCTTTGCAGCCGCACATTGATCGCATGCTTGACACCATTCCACTACCGATTGACGTGCTCCTGACCAATAAAATCTACGCCGTACTTTAGCAAGGGTTTTGTTAATACCCAGGTGACCGTCACTGGTTCCTTCATGATATTCCTTTAATACTTGAGGTATTCTTATTTTGGGAACTACTATCATTGATTCTTTAACTGATCCGTCAGGACTTTCCCAAATTCTTTTCAATCATCCATCTTCAATACAGAGGCTGTCCCATTGTGCCCAATATGCCTTCAATGTTTGACTTTTATCGGCAATCTCACTCCATGTAGGTTTTTCTCCCTTTTCCTTGCACTTTATTATTGGTGCCAAGCTCGGATCTTCCAGTTGCTCCTTCCTTACCACTTCATGCGTCCAGTCTTCACTAGGAAGCACTTGCAGAAGCCTGACATCAATAATGTTTTCCTTACTTTCCGCCCGATTACAGTGCTTGCATTCCACCTGGCATGGCCTTCTTGATAATGCATCAGCATTTCCATGTGCACTTCCCCTTCGATGTTCAATGTCGAAATCATAAGCTTGTAAGCGTTCAATCCATCGTGCTACTTGTCCTTCCGGGTTCTTAAATTGCAGTAGCCACCTCAATGCTCCATGATCAGTTCTCAAATGGAATTTTTGACCGTACAAATATTTGTGAAAATGTTTTACACATTCCACTATAGCCAGCAATTCTTTACGGGCTACACAATAATTCCTTTCTGGCTTGGACAGTATTTTTGAGTAATAAGCTATTACTTTTTCTTGTCCATCAATTTCTTGAGATAACACTCCTCCTATACCATCATTGCTGGCATCAGTGTCTAATATGAATTTAAAATTTGGTATAGGGTAAGCCAGAACTGGTGCTGTGCACAATCTTTTCCGAAGCTCCACAAAAGCATCTTCTTGCTTTTCGGTCCATTCAAAAGCTTTATCCTTCCTCGTGAGCTCATGTTGACTCTTAGCAACATTGGCAAATCCTGGTACAAAACGTCGGTAGTAAGTGCACAATCCCAGAAAACTGCGAAGCTCATGTAAATTCTTAGGTCTTGGCCATTCTTTTACTGCTGTGATCTTATCAGCATCTGTGTGTATTCCATTTGTTGTTACTTTGTGCCCCAAGTACTTTACTTCTTCTCTGAATAGTGTACATTTCTTTGGACTCAATTCTAGTTCTTCTGCTTGGATTCGCTCGAAGACTTCTTCTAAATTCTTCAAATGATCGTCGAAATCCTTGCCCATTACAATGATGTCGTCCAAGTACACAAGGCACGTTCTCCAATGTAATCCTTTCAGCACACGTTCCATTAAACGTTCAAATGTTGCGGGAGCATTACATAGTCCGAATGGCATAACGTTAAACTGCCATAGCCCACTACCCACACTAAACGCTGTCTTTTCTCGATCCTCTTCTTGGACTTCTACCTGCCAATAACCACTTTGTAGATCTAATGTTGAGAATAATCTGGCACCTGATAATGTGTCCAAGGTATCATCAATTCGAGGTAATGGGTAGCTATCTTTCTTTGTTACTGCATTCAGTTTTCTGTAGTCGACGCAGAATCTCATAGTTCCATCCTTCTTTCCAACTAAAACCACAGGTGAACTCCATGGACTATCTGATTGCTCGATAACACCAGCCATTTTCATATCCTTTACCTTCTATCAGCTTCTTCCCGTTTTGCTAATGGTAATCTTCTTGGTGCTTGGCGAATCGGCATCTCTGCTCCCGTGTCAATCTTATGTTTAACCAGATTAGTTCTTCCATTGTCTGCTGATGTACTGCAGAAGATGGACGAATAACGTTCGAGCAACTGCTCTGCTTCTTTCTTTTGTTCTTTTGTAAGCTCTGTTGTCCACTTCTGTAGTAGATTTTGTATTTCTTTCTTCTGCGTTTGATTTTCGACTTTCCTTTCTGTGTGCTGTTGTTCACATTTCACAATGGTAGTTACTTCTTCACATTTACCGACGATTGTTCCTTTCTTGAGGGTTTTTGTTTTGTCTGACAGATTTAGTGTTCTTATCGGTATTCTTAAGTTTTCATCTGGTACAACTAATGTTTTCCCTATAATGATCTCTTGATGTTGTAGACCATTTTCATTGGCTTCCACAACCCACAACCTTGGTGACCCAGAATCTCCCTCCAATCTTCCCCAGACGATTGTTTCGGTATTAGGTGCCAGCTTTTCGCGATGTTCCAATATTATTCGCCTCATACTTGATTCTGCACCAATCATCTGAAGAACCAACTCTACGTTACCATACTTGAGTACTCCATTTCCAGCGTCTATTACAAACCCATTCGGCCTCATGAAGTCCATTCCCAAAATTACTTCATCAACGATGTCTGCCACTAGAACTTCATGCTGAAAGTGCGTATTTCCAATTTTTATATCGGCAATTTTGCTTCCCCTGATAGTTGCACTTTCCCCTGTTGCTGTTTGTATTCGATATTTTTCTGCTGGTTGTAATTCCCCTTTTAGTAAATCTGTACGAACTATTGTGCGAGTTGCTCCAGTATCTAGTGTAATGGTACAGTTGTTGTCATCAATTTCAGCTCCAATCGTTAGACTGTCACCATTCCTTGCGATTCTTGAAATAGGGATGGAGATTATGGGGCATTCGGTTGTGGGAGCCAGCTTACGCCCCTTAAAGCTGACTCGTTTTAGTTTAACCCTTCCGCTGCTATTTGACCATCCTCTCCCGCTTGAGCCTTTTCTTCAGATGATCTCCGTCTGATTGGTGATATTGATCTTCCCCGTTTTCGTCTGGCTTCTCTGCATTCTCGAGATATGTGACCAAGTTTGTCACATACCCAACATCTTATTCTACTGTTAAATTCTCCGGATCTTCTTTGGGGCCTAAAACTATCCCCTTCTTCCATTTCTACACGGCGTACTTTGATTGTTGGTTTGACAATTGCTTGTGCCGTCTCACTAGTCAATGCACAAGCTATTGTTTCAGCAAATGTAGCTTTAGGTGTCATCATAGCTGACTTCCGCGTCTCTGGATCTCTTATGCCGTCGATGAACGCATCTATCTTCATTCTTTCCATATAGTCTGGTGATGTATTTCCATGTGCCATATGTACCAGACGTTCGATCGCAGACGAAAACTCTTGCAAACTTTCTCCAATTCGCTGATAGCGACCCTTCAACTCAAGTCTGTATATCTCCCGTTTGTGATCACTACCATACTTGCAATCTAAAGCTTTCATGATCTCATTGTAGCTCCTTTGATCTTGTTCTGGAACTGCTTGTATTGTTTCTGCTGCTTCACCCTTCAGAGCCACTATTAAAGCTGCCACACGATGTGTTTCGTTCCAACTGTTCTGATCAGCTGCCGTTTCAAATTGGAATTTGAAAATGCCAAACGATGATGTACCATCGTATGGTGGCGGTTTTAACTTCATGCTTTGTGTTTGTTGAACCGTGTGAATTGTTTTACCATTAATTTCAACATCTTGAAGCCTTTTTTCAAAATTCACAACCATTGATTGTACTTTCTGGTTTTCGTCGAGAACTTTCTGCTCCAATTGCTTTACTTCTTGTTGTACTTTCTCGACCTCTCCATGGAATGTGTTTGAAATTTGAAGAATCTTTTCTTCCATTAATTGCTTCATTTCTTCTCGATTTGTTGCCAATTGTTTATCGATGTTTGCAGACTGTTGATTGATGGTTATGGACTGCTGCTTTATTTCTTCTCGACTTGCAGCTAATTGTTGATCGATGTTTGCAGACTGTTGATTGATGTTGACATCTAACTTTTTCATTTCATTACTCATGCTGTTACTTTGCAAATCTAACTTTTTGTTCATAACCTCCATGTTTGCCTTTACATCTGCTCTCATGTTGAAACTTATTTGCTCCATCAAAGCCATTAACTGTGCAAAGTCGTTGTTTGCTGGTACGACTTGCCTCGTTGCTTCAACAGCACCGTCTTTATCTTCACTATTTCCTGCATCTGGATTTTCATCTGCTTCTTTTTGCCCAAAACGATATTTTTCTGGATCCAATCCAGCTGCTTCCATAGCTTTTATTAATCGTTCTTTCAACTCATTCTTCGTTCCCGTTGTTGAAAGATTTCTTTTCTCCAATTCGCTCTTCAGATCTTGAACCTTTAATCCATTCAAATCCATCTTATTTCCCAATTTCACTTCTGACACCAGTTGTAACGTTTCTTTAGCCGAGTTACAATTATTTAGTTCGATCACTAAATCAGGAAATTTAAAACACAATGGATTTTCTAAACGTTATAATTTTATTCTTTCAAGATTTTACAATAAAAATATTTCTCCTTTTACTATTCCCCTTTTAGTTCTTCTTGTACTAACAATATTTCACCACTTATAATTCTTTTATACTTGTTCACAATATCACTTTTAACTTTCTACTTATAACACTGTTAATTTTACTTCGCCTTTATCACTGCTAAATTTTTATACTTTTTGTATCACTAACAATTTTATACTACTCCTATCCTCGAAGAACACCTCTTATATATACTACATGAAATAGCCTCGAAACTGCTGTGATGTTCTAGATAGAACACACCCTTTTTTTTCCTTACTTTATCAACAATAAGATGATCTTCAAATATTGACACCTAGGTGTGAAATCTATTCTTTTCAATTGTTTTATTTACCAATTTTTATTTCGTTAACCAATCCTTATTCGATAAAACAAATACTTCCTTTTAACTGTTTACTTTGGTTGCATTGTTATCTTTTATTGATTTTTATATTTGTAGAGCTAACGAGAATTTTCTTGAAAGTTCTATTGTTGTGGTGTTCTATCATCTTCCATAATCGTCACAATATTTTTGAATGGGAAATATTTCTATTCTAATTAACGTCCTAAGTCACGATTGTATAGTCATCATTGTTTGTTTCCAATCAATGTGAAATCAATGGCTGATACTTGGTCAATTTGTAGTCCTATATGTATTAATATTAGACAGTAGAAAAATTCAACTTAAGTAAAATAAAAAAGTGATGAAGAAGTTTCAACTTCGAAATTGTCATCGCCTCAACGGCGTTATCGACAGCCTGTCGTCATCCTTAGGCAGGGATTCGAACCAGGCACTGAGGAGGAAGGTTCGAATTCATCCGAAACACGAAAAATGAGAAGTTTTTTCTGAGAAACTTCCAACCATCCCTTTGAATTGAAAAAATTCCAATTAATTCTTTACTTACTAGAGTTTAATTGATCTCAAAAAATCCCCCATATGTTATATATATGTTTAATTAAATATATAAATATATGTTTTTAATGTTTTGTTTTTTAATTCGGATCCTAAGAGGTTATAGTTCTTTGATCATAGACACGATACTAGCTTATCTGAGATACATAAGCTATAGATCTGAACTTTTGTTCGCTATTATATACTGTTGATCCCAAATATTACGACTGTCAGTAATGGTAGTACAAAGGAATGTACGACTATTAATTATTATTAATTATATCAGTTATCCAAATTTATTTACTAAAATCTATAGTGTCCGAATTCCATAAAGCTCTTTGCTTATCAAAAATATCAATCAATCGTCTCCAAAATTTTGCCAAGGTTTCTCTTTTGATCGTTTTTGTTCTTATATAACGACGCTTTAAATGTTTTTGCTGAAAATTTTACAAAAACCATTCAATTCGGAATTAGTAAATTCGTTCCATTTTCAATAATGAAACCCCCCAAATATTTGTATTTTATTGATGGTGATATAATCGTCACTGGCCCTGCAAGGTAAGACAGCTTTTTCGTGAAACGCTGTAGCTCGCACTGACTCTTTTAGAAACTCCTAAAGAAATACTCTAAATTCTGTATATGAAATGAAAGTTAATATGAAAGAACTTCTTTCAAAACTATTAAAAAACTTTAAGGGCGGTTTAACATCAACAAAAGTTTCCTTACCAACATCCCACATATTATTCTAAAAACATTATCAAAAGAATTTACCAACCATTTACACAAACCTTAACCAAATTCTTCCACAAATCTTATAAATCTGGTATTTTTTCTTCATGTTGTTGATCAAGTGGAAGTTGGTGAATGTGCAGCTTGTCCTTAAAAAATGAATGAAATGTGATATTTCAAATTACACACCAATAGTTCAAGCCTCAATTTTATCTCTCACTCTGTTTTTAACTTATATCAACGAACTGTTGAAAATAGTTTTGCGGACAATATAGTACACTGCACAAGTAATTCGTTCCCCTATTTTCAAAGGGCAAATGCACGAACATATAAATGGTCCTCACTGAAACGCTGAAGTAAATAAAACGAAAACATAAAAAATAACGTCGATTGTAGTGTATTGATCAAAATTTGGTAAATTTCCACCAATTTGGTCAAGTTTTGGTCATGTCCACCAAAGCACAGCTATTAATTGCATGCAGAACGAAAACCGAGTTTACTAGCAATATTTCAATTAGTATGTGTGGTGGATAAATATGCGAATGCGTATAAGAATTTGTTCACTGGAAGTTACAATTTCCAATGATTTACTCTGTAACGATCTTAAATGGCGAGGAAAAGGAGCGTATCTAGAAAACTTGGACTCTTCAAAAGATATTAAAAAAATTTCAAGTTCCAGTTTAGTGCACTGCATCTGTTTTCCTATTTGCTCTTTAAGATTTCGTTAAAAAATATGCTATACGAACTGTAGATGACCGAAAGTTAAGATGAAATCTTGGTTTTCTACATCTTCACACTGTTACTCATCTCGTTGTTTTTATAAATATTGTCAAAAAAATTGTTTTACTCATCAATCGAGTTGGGGAAATGTGCAAACTGATTAGATCACTCATGGTTATAAGGAATGAATACAGGGGACTTCTTTGCCTGAACTGTATATAAATGGACTACTCAAAGAAGCAATCCAAAAAAATTAATTATTAGAATTTTTTTTACAACACGTAGTTCTTATTTGCCGTAAATTTCATCAAAATGTTTGGACGCAATAAAAAAAATCAAAATAATTTATGAGTGATCAAGAAACATATTTTCCATGATATTTCAAGAACTAAGGTTTAGAGAATTAAATCTAAAATTGAAATCTTTAAAATAATAAACTTTTCTTGACACTTAAACAAGTCAACAAGTTTCCACCTCCTCCAAACACAGCAACAAATTTCAAAGAGGTCGCAGTGGCTTTGGTTTAAAATTCTATTTACTTTTAGCGTAAATTTTATCAAATTGATTGATGAACTATGTTTAAGTTCAATATGGAAGTTCAATACAGAATAAAAATAACGCATTTTCAGTAATATACTAAACCCAAGGGCTATAAAAATTATATGAAAGACTTGCAATCTTTCTTAAACAATTCAACCTTCCATATGACATCCCACTGGACCAGCTCTGAACAAATTCCGTTTTACATTTTCTACTCCTTGCCTCTCAAAACACAGTTTCCAGTTTCAATTTCTAAAAGGTTGTTATAGTTTTTATATAGATGAGATTGCTTGTATATTGATTACGTTTTCTACAACACTGAAATTTACCAGATTTATTTATCGGCCACTGTCTAAGTTAAGGGAAAACAAACACAAACATTTTCGATAATATGCCAACACCCAAGGACTCAAAAATTAAGAAAATAATACAATGTTCTTAAAAAAATCAACCTCTTATATGACAATGACACCTATCTGAATGCCATGAAAAACTGTAAAATTTTCTCATACGCTTTTTAATTTGCTTTTTAATCTACTATATGGACAAAATAGAATTAGGATAAACAGCTACAGCTAAGTTTTTTATGGCCGATCCAAAACCTTAGGTCGATAGGACTTATAGATGCTTAGAAAATCGATTGTGACGGTCGGGCGAACACCAAAGTCTCAGTACTAGTGTTCTGTTTTCAATACATATTATTAAATAATCATATTTTTATATAAATATCGTTAAAACATATTTATTTATTAAATATATTTTTATTTTATTTTGCATGTTTTAAGATTAAAAAAGTCCAAGCAGCACGTATATCCGCTAGAAATAGGTAGATTTCGGGACCAGACAGCTTTGTGTACAAATAGAATTGGATGTGTCAGATTAGTTTAAATAAAAAATTTAAGTAGAATAAATAGTTCAAGTCCAGAATAATCCAAAATATTTATCAAACCAAACTAAATACATTAACGGAAACTAATTTATCAATGCGATTTCGGAACAGTTTTATTTAATTTGGTTAAAACTACTTTTAATAACATATTAAATCCACCAAAAAGCAAATAAACGTTCTCACAACGTCACACCTACAACACCACCACACATAATTTATAATCTAAAATTGTTAAACAACTTTTACACCTCAAATAATTCAAATATCTACAATTTAGGAAGACTTTTGTAAATGTGTAATCAATATGCATATAAGAAAATATTCCTTAATTTAAAACAATAATGACTCAGCTTTGTTTTAATTTTTTTTAAATTTTTGCGAAAAAAACTAAAAACTGAAATAAAAACAAAAGACTTTTTTAATATTTTTGCCATGGGATATTTTTTATGGAAGTTGTTGTTGTAATTGAATGGCATGCATTAGGTTTAATGCTAATTACATTGAGACCTCTTGGGTTAGAAAGCTGAAAATCTCTGAAGCTATAGTTGAAAAGTTTATCTAAAAGTTAATATGAGTTTAAATAACATTAACTCAAAAATGAGGAAAGCATGGCCGTTTGCGTTTGTTTTCGTTCTAACAGCCCTGGTGTCTCAACCTCTAGACTTGAACTATTTTTTTTTTAAATTTTGAAAAGATTTATGTTCTAGTTAACGTATGCGTACATATTCAAAAGTGAGATTTGCCATTTTCAGCCAAATCAAGGACAAGGTTTTTGAATTTAATAAACAAAGTTTATTAAATTAAAAAACAGCTGATTTTTCAGGAACCTGGAACGCCAAGGTTGTCATTTGGAAACAAATGATAGAAATACGTTCAAATATTCAATATTGATAAATTTTATTAAAATACTATGATTCAAACGGAAGTTATAACGCCCTAGATTTTTCGACTTTTTTGGCTCTAGCCACTTAACCTGTACCCGGATATGGCCAGTTCGCGAACTTGTCCATAAAATTTTTTGCCGCAACATATACAGAAAAAATGTTTGTTGTAGGTCAAGAAATGCGATCGTGAGAGTGCCGGTAAATTCCGTTATAGCTAATATCGTTATCTATATATATATATATATATATATATATATATATATATATATATATATATATATATATATATATATATATATATATATATATATATATATATACATATATATATATATATATATATATATATATATATATATATATATATATATATATATATACATATATATAAATTTTTTTTTTGTTTTTCCGTCTCCGTTTATCATTTTTAGTCGTTTGGCACCAAAATTTTTCCGAAGTTCCGAGATGAAGCCCATTGCAATAGGTAGATTTTTATATGAAATCTACCTAAAAATTAGTTGTCAAAAAAGTTGCTAACAACGACAACTGATTGTTTTATCTCGAATTTAGTACCAAAAATCTGTTATAATTTTGTACTAAGGTTTGTGTCTAAGGATAAACGAATGTGGGTTACAGAATACCATTTTTATACAAAGTTCTTAAGCATAGTTGTTAACAAAAAAACGCCTACAATACTCCTTTTTTACGAGAAAGGAGTATTGTAGGCGTTTTTTTTGTTTTCAAGGCTTTCTATTCATACAATTGTCTACCTGTGTCTATCAAATCTTTTCATCCTATAAATATTTTTTTGAAAAACTTAAAACTTTGGTTATTCTCTGTTAATAATTAATATTGAACTTTACTTTTAATATTTTTACTTCACCACAATTTTAAATTGTGTGAAGTAATGCAATCTATCGTGAAAAAAAAAAATCTTACATACCCCAAATTTTGTTTTTTCTTTTGTTTTGGACCATCCTCTATCCAAATAGCCAATAAAAATTTTGGTGTACGTCTGTGTGTGGGTGGGTGGGTGGGTGAGTTTTCTGCATAGGATCTTGATGAAACTTTGGCAAATGATACAGGTTCACTTGAAAATAGAAGATCTGGATTCATTTTAAATTTGGACAAAATGGTGGGGGGTCTCCCGAACACCTCTAAGTTTAAATCTTGAATAACTTCTGATCCCGAGCTATGATCTTATTGAAACTTAGTATATAAGGTTACTGTACTGTTTCCAATATTTCTGCATACCAACTTCCGGTTTGTCACTTCCGGTTAAAAAGTTGTTTTTTCAGGTGTTTATCCCTACTGTAGCCTACAATTACCGATCGATTTTCATGAAACGTTGCGAAAAGCTTTTAAATAACATGAGAAAGATTTTATCAGCTTTTGGAGCACATTGGATAAAGGGTTGGGGGGTCCACCATACAACAGGTGGTTTTTTCCACAAAGTTTTTATGTTTGTTGGGAGCATAAAACATTCATTCGTGAATGAATTTTGATGACACTTTGGAAAAAGATGCAAACATGTATGACAAAGAACTGATTAGTTTTTGAGCGATAGTGAACAAAGTGGTGGGGGGTCCCTGGAGCACCTGTTTTTTTGAAAGCTCTATAACTTCTGTACCTGATGAGCGAATTGGATGAAACTTAGTACATGAGTATGTAGTACGGTTTAAAACAGTTCTGCATCCCAACTTCCGGTTTTTCACTTCCGGTAAAAAAATTTTTTTGTACTTTTTTGAAGTTTTTTCAGTGTCTTTATGCACACTACAGCCTACAATAATGAAGTGATTATGATGAAACTTATGGAATAGGGTTCCAATTAGTGTGAAAAGATAATTATTATGTTTTAGGACACATTGATCAAAGTGGTGGGGGGTCTACCATACAAATGCTGACTTTTCACACTTTGTTTTTTAACTTTGTTGGGAGCATACAGACTTCATTCATTATTCAATTTTATTTTATTTTAGTTTTTGGATAATATTGGAATAAGTGGTGGGGGTCCTCCCGAACACCTGTTTAATGTGTCACACTTTTTTCAATGTTTGTTGGGAGCACACAGCATTCGTTCGTGACCGAATTTTGATGACACTTTGGAAAAAGATGCAAACATGTATGGCAAAGAACTGATTAGTTTTTGAGCGATAGTGAACAAAGTGGTGGGGGGTCCCTGGAGCACCTGTTTTTTTGAAAGCTCTATAACTTCTGTACGTGATAAGCGAATTGGATGAAACTTGGTACATGAGTATGTAGTACGGTTTAAAATAGTTCTGCATCCCAACTTCCGGTTTTTCACTTCCGGTAAAAAAAATTTTTTTGTACTTTTTTGAAGTTTTTTCAGTGTCTTTATGCACACTACAGCCTACAACAATAAAGTGATTATGATGAAACTTATGGAATAGGGTTCCAATTAGTGTGAAAAGATAATTATTATGTTTTAGGACACATTGATCAAAGTGGTGGGGGGTCTACCATACAAATGCTGACTTTTCACACTTTGTTTTTTAACTTTGTATGCTCCCATACAGACTTCGTTCCTTAATTTATTTTAATGACACTTTGGCAAATGATGGAGACTTAAGTAACAAAGAACTGATTAGTTTTTGGATAATATTGGAATAAGTGGTACGGGGTCTCCCGAACACTTGTTTACTGTGTCAGCATTTTTTCAATGTTTGTTGGGAGCACACAGCATTCGTTCGTGAACCAATTTTGATGACACTTTGGAAAAAATTGCAAACATGTATGGCAAAGAACTGATTAGTTTTTGAGCGATGGTGAACAAAGTGGTGGGGGGTCCCTCGAGCACCTGTTTTTTTGAAAGCTCTATAACTTCTGTACCTGATAAGCGAATTGGATGAAACTTGTTACATGAGTATGTAGTACGGTTTAAAATAGTTCTGCATCCCAACTTCCGGTTTTTTACTTCCAGTAAAAAATTTTTTTTTGTACTTTTTTGAAGTTTTTTCAGTGTCTTTATGCACACTACAGCCTACAATAATGAAGTGATTATAATGAAACTTATGGAATAGGGTTCCAATTAGTGTAAGAAGATAATTATCATCTTTTGGGACACATTGATCAAAGTGGCGGGGGGTCTACCATACAACTGCTGACTTTTCACACTTTGTTTTTAAAGTTTGTTGGGAGCATACAGACTTCATTCATTAATCAATTCTAATGACACTTTGGAAAAAGATGGAAACTTAAATGACAAGGAACTGATTAGGTTTTGGACAATATTGGGATAAGTGGTACGGGGTCTCCCGAACACTTGTTTACTGTGTCAGCATTTTTTCAATGTTTGTTGGGACCACACAGCATTCGTTCGTGAACCAATTTTGATGACACTTTGGAAAAAATTGCAAACATGTATGGCAAAGAACTGATTAGTTTTTGAGCGATAGTGAACAAAGTGGTGGGGGGTCCCTGGAGCACCTGTTTTTTTTTAAAGCTCAATAACATCTGTACCTGATAATCGAATTGGATGAAACTTTGTACATAAGCATTTAGTATTATTTACAAAAATTCTGCATCCCAACTTCCGGTTTTTTGCTTCCGGTAAAAAAAAATTTTTTTTACTTGTTGGCAGTTTTTTCAGTATCTTTATGCACACTACAGCCTACAATAATGAAGTGATTATGATAAAACTTATGGAAAAATTTCAATTAGTGTAAGAAGATAATTATCATCTTTTGGGACACATTGGTTTTTAAAGTTTGTTGGGAGCATACAGATTTCATTCATTAATCAATTTTAATGGCACTTTGAAAAAAGATAAAGACTTTATTGACAAAGAATTGACTAGTTTTTGGACAATATTGGGATAAGTGGTGGGGTCCTCCCGAACACCTGTTTATTGTTTCAATGTTTGTTGGAAACATACAACATTCGTTCGTTAAGTAATTTTGATTACACTTTGCAAAAAGATGCAAATATGTATGGCAAGGAACTGATTAGTTTTTTTAGCGATAGTGAACAAAGTGGTAGGGGGTCCTCCAAGCACCTGTTATTTTGGAAGCTCAATAATTTCTGTACCTAATAATCGAGTTGGATGAAATTTGGTACATACACATTTAGTAAAGTTTACAACAGTTCTGCATCCTAACTCACTCACAACGTCACTTCCGATAAAATTTTTTTTACTTTTTTTCGTACAACAGAATTTATGTTTGTTGGAATACTACTGCCTGCTTTAATATTTTTATTATTAGAACTACGAAGTCCATAATATTGGTTAGCTTTTAATTAAAGTATTTTATGGATATTAGCTCATTATATATCCAGAACACTATGTTTCCAGAGCTGTGGTGAAGTCAGCCTATGCATCAGCGTCGCAATATTTTTTTATTATTTTCGTGTGTCGTCATATTAGTTATTTAGCTTGTTTGTTACTTTTTTAATTACGTTTTTGTTTTCTTATGTTTTTTACCATTTTTTACGGAGCTTTTACTACAAGTGTTCGTTTGTTACACTTCAAAATGCTCCTACTTATTTCATTTCAATTACAAATTTAATTATTATCTGGCATTTGTTTATTTAATTATTGTATGTTTATGTAAATTACTGTATATGGTTTTAATTTGTTTTTGATTGAAATAAAGATTATTATTATTATTTTGGTGAAATTGACAATATTGTCGATTGACAAATGTGTGTTCGGGAATAGAGCCCCTGATGTCATATGTTGTTAAACTGAATGTGAAACTTACAAAATAGCGTGAAACTTTTTTTTGAATAACATTTTATTCTAGGAACTTAATGAAGGAGAAAAAGTTTTGGAGATCGTTGACCTATGCCCTATGGTATGTAATTTGAGTTAATTTCACAAATCAAGCTACGTGAGAACAATAATTACTCACTGTGTGTATCCTCATTCCAAAAATTCACAAATTTCATATTTGTCACTGTCATACCATGCCAGAACTGGCCAATCAGATTTATTTGTGTTTGAGTGTAAAATCCTACGCTACGTTTAGTACTCCAGAGTGACCGGGAGGAAGACGACGAGTACAACGGCTGGTTGTAGGGATAGGACAGATGTAAGAAACGACCTTAAAGAAATCGACTGATATAGTAATTATATACTGCTGTTGCGAATGAACCTCGAATGAATGAATATTCGAAGTTGATTAGTCCGGTAACTTTTCTATATGGAGCATCTAGAAACATAAAAAACAAAAAGATCCTGAAGTTTCCCAAAAGGTTTTTCCCAACAAATATTTCATATAAAACCACATTAAAAACCGAGCCACAATTTTTTATGATATAAAGTTTTTCGAAATAAAAATTCGCATTTTAATGGTTGCAGATAATTTGACCCATAGCTAATAAGACACATAGTTAATAGAACAGGTATAAAAACAGCAAAATCAGATGTTCTTGAGATTTAGTTGTTACAAAATTTAGTTAACTTGTGTTTTAAGTAGTGTTAAGTTAGAATCATAGTCATCAATTATGTGTATACGTTTCTAATAGTTTTAAACCTAAAGGGTTAATGCAACTAAAATAAGCTTTATACACTTTTGAGTAGATTTTGAGCGTTTTGTATAAACTTCATGAGCGTTTTGTATAAACTTCAAACATGGCATGTATTTAAATCATTTTCGACCCATTTCCACTTAGTGGTTATGCTTAATTTTTAAGATATGATTAAGATATGATGTCCTCGATTATCGAGGACACAATTAAACTACGTCTGGACGTTCTCCTTACTAACGCCCTACGTATCTGCTAAAATAAAAGCATATGTAACAAAAGTAGGGAGACCTCTACAGGGTCATACCAAATCATAGGCTCGGTGGCCTTTAGACCTCTTGAACATACCTCTTATTATTGTCGAAATAAAACTCCCAAATTTTATAGTTCCTTTTTAATTTTATTATAAATTTCTATACGAAATAATGTTTTCTCCTGAAGTACCTTACTATACTTTTTAGATATAAAATTATACTTATTCTATCTTCTGAAAATTTCTTATTATATATATCCAAAAATTCCTCATCACACGTTTCCGTGTACATACATCTTAAACAAGAAATCTTGTTCAAGCTTTATGTTATGAAATATCATCATAACATAATTCTTGAACAATTTTTAAAACAAAAAAAAACAAACATCATTGTGAAAACAAAAATTGTTTGCTTTTTTGTTTGTTTACTTCAAAAAATTTATTTTTTAGTTAAAGTAAGTAAACAAAACAAAAAAACAATATTTCCGTAAATCAGCAGTTACAACTTTTATTTTGACAATTTAAATTCCACGATAGGTAAATAAACCTATAAACATAATTTTACATATTTATTTAATTTGCAATCTGTTCATAATTTATTATGATTATTACATAATTAAAAAAAATATGAAAATATTCAACCTTCATAACTATGTCAAAAATATACGTACTTGGACTTAATTTGTAATTCATTTTTGATTAAACATTTATGCGTTCGACTTTGACTTATATGATTTTTAAAAAAGGGTTGAAAATCTTCACATTATCTTGTACAAAGGTTTGACTTAGGAAAATGGATATAAGAGTAAATGGTTCCTCAGATACCATTACATCCGGGACCTTTAGAAGTGAAACAAACTATCAGAAAGTTTGTTTTACTCTCTTTTTACTTAAACTTTTGGAAAAAATTAATCAATAACATTTACAAATTTACAAAATTTTGACTTATCTATATACATATTATGCTACATCACAATTTATAATATTTGAGATTATTTATCAGTATAACAAGCACTATTTCTTATCTTATGTTTTATTATTTTATGTATTTAATCTGAGAAAATTTTATAATATCATCAGCTTAATTCTACTATGAGCCTAATCTACCTTACATTTCTTTTTTAATCTGTTCTTATGAATAAATTTTTCTATATTGCCTATCTTAATTTTTACATTGCAATCCTTAATCTCTAAAACTTCATATGGTCCACTAAATGGTGGATCCAATTTCTTCCTCTCTCCTTGTTTTAACCAGACTTCATCACCTATGCTAATATCTAACGGATTTATGACTCTATCGTACGTGTTCTTTCTATTAACCTTTGCCACAATTAGTAAATCTCTTGCTCTATTATGAGCTTGCTGCAAGCGAAATCTCAGTTCATCAGCGTACTGATCAAAATTATAGATTGGCGCATTATTTACAAATCTTTGATCTGATGGGAGAGTTATTAACTTCCCAAAAACCAACTCATATGGACTATAACCAGTATCAGAATGTGGGGTTATATTATAACAAAACACAAAATATGGAATCCATTCTTCCCAGTTGTAATCATTTGTGAACGACAACAAGTATTCATTCAACACTCGATGGTTTCTTTCGATAGAACCAAGTGTCTCATGATGATACGGTGTCGAAGTTACATGGGATATTTTAAAGAATGTACATACATTTTTCATTATTTCGTTTACAAATTCTGTACCCAAGTCTGTTTTTAAAGTCTTAAAATTCCCGTACTTTAAAATAAATTTCTCTATTAACGCCTTGGCTATGGTTTTCGCCTCTTTGTTCTCGATAGGTATTGCTTCAACATATTTCGTCAAATCACATTGAATAGTCAAAATATACCTATTGCTACCCGTTAATCGCAATGGACCGACAGTGTCCATCGAAATTGTCTCGAAACTCGACGTAGGTGTGTCTGTTATGGTTAATTCTTCTTTTGTATTCCTTATCTGTTTATTCTTGGCACATAATTCACAATTTCTAACATAACTTTTTATCATCTTGCTCATATCCTCATATCCTTCCAAACATATTTCTGTTTCAATTTATTCATGGTTCTTTTGACACCTGAGTGCCCGCCTGTATGTGGTGTGTTATGGTAAATCTCTATCAACTCTTCCATTTTGCCTTTATCCATAATCCTTTGTGGAGCTTCATATAATACTATCTTTAAATCTGTTTCCTTTTTATCTATATTATTTAATTTATACTGCAGTTTATTAAATTCTTCCTTGAATTCAGTGACACCTAAGTGTTTGAATATATTATCGTTTATCTCTAGCGCTAGATAATCTATATTTTTACTTTTCATTCCAAATATAAGTTTCTCCAATACATTCCCTAAGGTGATGCGCGGATTTTCACTGTATATTACTAAAATTCCTTCTTTCATTTTCTTACTTAGTTTTCTTATTTGGAAACCTTGTTTATTATCTTTGTAATCCATACATTTCTTTAAAATCTTCTCACGTGAGTTTATATTTTCAAATGACAATTTTCTCATATTTTTAACTTCTGTTATCGAGGTACAGTTCCATGAATACAGCGTGCACTCCGTTTTCATCTCTGTGGTCTTATCCTTAATCTTCTCCTCCTTTCTTGTCATAGCTCTCGTCTTTACGGCATTTACAATGGAAGTCGGTATCATCGCCTTCAGCGTGTCCGAATTTATCTCTATTCTCGACAATGCATCTGCATTCGTATTAATTTTACCTTGTTTGTAGACTATCTCGAAGTCATAATCAGATAGATCTAGTCTGATTCTTGTTAATTTTGATGATGGGTTCTTATGTGTGAATAAACTCACCAGTGGTCTGTGGTCTGTCACTACCACAAACTTTCTTCCATAGACATACGGTCTAAAGAAATTTATAGCCCAGTGTATACTTAACAACTCCTTCTCTATTATCGGCTTACTCAACTCATGCTTGTTCAATGACCTACTAGCATACGAAATTGGTAGATCTTTCCCTATCTCGCCCTGCGATAATACAGCTCCAAGTGCAAAATTTGATGCATCTGTAGTTATAATAAACTTCTCTTCAAAATTAGGATATCTTAAAATGGGTGGATTGATTAATTTGTTTTTTAGTGTTACAAATGCTTCTTCACATTCTACAGTCCACTCAAATGGTACATCCTTCTTACTCAATCTATTCAGGGGTTTTGCAATCTCTGCGAAATTTGGAATAAATCTTCTGTAATAATTACAGAATGCGGTGAATCTCTTCGTTCCGTCTGCATCTGTTGGAACAGGATAATTCTTGATAACTTCGAATTTCCTTGGATCTGTCCTTATTCCTTCGCTCGTTATCTGATGACCTAGATACGTCACCTCTGTCTTCAGGAAATTACATTTCTTTGGATTCAACTTCAAATTGTACTTCCTCAGCCTTTCAAAAGTCTTAATCAAGTTCGCATTATGATGGTTTATACTGCATCCAAATATTATAATGTCATCCACATAAAGAAATGCCTCGGCTTCTAGACCAGCTAGAGCTATCGATAACATCCGTTGAAAACTATTAGTTGATATTTTCAAACCAAAAGGTAAACTTTTGAATTGAAAATGTCCTTTATTTGTTGAAAATGCTGTCAATGGTCTTGATTCTTTTTCCAGTTCTATTTGGTGAAACGAGCTTGTTAAATCTAAAGTTGAAAAATACTTTGCTCTACCAAGATTATCCAAAATATCATCTAATCTTGTTAAGGGGAATTTGTCATCCATAATCTTTTTGTTCAATTGCCGAAAATCAACAACCAAACGCCACTTCTTTTCCAAAGAATCACTGTGTTTTGGCACAATGAGTAATGGTGAATTAAAAGGACTCGTTGAGCCTTCCACTATGCCATCTTTTACTAATTCATCAACTTGCTTGTTAATTTCCTCTATTTGCGATTGCGGTAGTCTATAATTTTTTATATAAACTGGACTTTTATCTACTGTAGAAATTGTCTGCTTGTAGAAATTGTTAGTTGTTAACTTGTCCCCCGTTAAGTGGAAAATATCTGCATACTGCTCACATATTCTCAAAATCGAATTTCTTGCTGCATCATCTAAGCTGTCTATTTCTAGTTCTTCCAATAACCTCTTATACCTTTCTTCTTTATCTGACTTCATGACGTTTTTCTTCTTGAAAGTGTTGATCACGTAATAGTCACGTAATGGTGTCATCTTTGGTGAAAAATTTTCTACTATTACATCTCTATCTAAGGTATTTACAATTTTTACATGCACAATTCCTTTTGATGGAACTAAGGAATTGGCAATAAATACACCCTCTTGTAGCTCCTCGTTAAGTATCACACTATCCTCAGCAACGCTCATGTCCATAGCTTTAATTATCTGAGTTCGTGCTGGTATCACAAATCTATTATTCTCTGGTAACTTCGTCTTCATTGGAACAAAAATTTCTTTGCCGTTCACATAAATTGACAATGTAAATGTCTCATAGTCAATGATGCATAAGTTCCTTTTCAAAAAATCTCTGCCAAGAATTCCGTCCGTGCCTATCGGAAATTCTTCGTTCACCACATGTAATTTCTGAACCACTTCTACATCATCAAAATTTATTCTTACTGTCGTCATCCCTAATGTATGTGACTCCTCTTTCGTTACACCAATAATCTTACACCGTTCATCTATCAGCTCTATATCCCTGCTGATTACATTTTCTTTAATGAGCGAAATATCCGCTCCCGTATCAATCAAAAATGATACCATTTTTCCCGTTATGTTAGTCTTTGTGATTACAAAATTTGATGTGCTACTCCCTATATTAAAAATTTTTAGTGGTTCTTTATTATCATTAAAATCTACTATTCTTGACTCTCTGAGCCTCTCGAAACCACTTCTTCGGAGACTAACTCGTCGTTTCCCGAGCTAACTACATTAATTCTCCTATTTCTATTCTTATTACCACTTGTATTATTGTAACTATTATTACGGTAAGTATCAGACCTTCCTTTATTATTATTATTATTATTATAATTTTTATTGAAATTATTATTATTAAAATTATTATATCCTCTTCTGGGATTAAAATTCCTATTTACTACTTCTCTTTGATGGAAATTATTCCTATTATAATTCTTATTTTTCTGGAACCTAGTTCGATAATTCAATACCTGGGCTTGGTTTTGGTCATCTATCTCTCTTGCCAACTCAATAGCATCCTTTAAGCTACATGGCCGCGACGCGTTTATCGTTGTTCTCAGTGGCTCATTTAACCCTGACTTAAAAATGTTCAACCCTATCTGGTTGTTTAAGTCTGAGATTATGTCCCTGTTCGTTTCGCCCTTTTCTGCGATTTGAACCGCGTTGAGTTTTGCAATTAAACTTTCTATCTTGTGACCATACTGGTCTGCAGACAAATTCGCTTGTCTGACATTCGATAATTCAGCATGTATCTTTGAAGCTGAAACACGACTTTTAAAAGCAGTTTTAAATAAGGTTGTAAACTCTTCCAAAGAGTTGGGTTTTTATACGCAGCTAGTGAAATTTTTGCTTTTTCCGATAACTTGGTTTGAAAAATGAAGTCTATTAACTTCGATTTTTCCACCTGGTCCCTCAAAGTATCGTGTAGAAACTTAACTAAGTTTAGAAAATTTTCTACCTCTGTGTTTTTGCCTTCAAACTGAGGAATCAGTTTGTAAGTAGCAACAATATCGAAACTAGACATTTTTGCACTTTCACTAGACTTTATCGAATATTCAGATAATAATTGCTTCACCGATCTGAAGCTTGTAGTGAACCGCTTCTTTAGTTTATCAAATTCGGCACTATCAAGTTCGAGAATTAAAGTCTTGGATAAATCCCCAAATTTATCCCTTAATCCTTCTAAATCTTCAGAGAATTTCTCTAACACATGCGGTGTTACAGTTTTGTCTTCTTTTAAAATTGACTCGATGACACAAACCTCTTTAATCAATTTTTCAGCCCTAATCAATGTATCCATCAAAATTTAAAAATAAATAAAAAATGTAATTTATCTTTTTCTATATATATTTTGGTCTGTTATAAAAATAAAAAAATTCTTTCTAATCTAACTTATATTTATCTATTTATAATATTGCTAACGCTTTTCATTCTTCTGCATTTTCTTGAATTAACACACGCTTTCCGTGGCTGCGTTGGTTTTCACCACAGCTCTGACAATTTTCTTATTAAAGTAAGCTCTCATCCTATGCATAACGTACAGTATTATCAACACTATTATCACCACGATCGTAATTATCTCAATCTTCTTTATTTCATCCGTGCTAGCTCCAACATTCAGGTTCGTTGCTGAACCAGCCCCATTTGTGATAATCACTTCTTCTTCTTTCTCAGGTTTCTGTGAGTTGTTTCCCATAACTTATTATCTTAGCTTGTTGACTTCTTTTAATTTGATATTGCTGACTCGTTACTTGATGTTCCTTTATCTGCTGCTTTTGCTGAAGATTCTTGTTGGTCCGATCGCTTTTTAGGTCGCCATAAACTACGTCTGGACGTTCTCCTTACTAACGCCCTACGTATCTGCTAAAATAAAAGCATATGTCACAAAAGTAGGGAGACCTCTACAGGGTCATACCAAATCATAGGCTCGGTGGCCTTTAGACCTCTTGAACATACCTCTTATTATTGTCGAAATAAAACTCCCAAATTTTATAGTTCCTTTTTAATTTTATTATAAATTTCTATATGAAATAATGTTTTCTCCTGAAGTAACTTACTATAATTTTTAGATATAAAATTATACTTATTCTATCTTCTGAAAATTTCTTATTATATATATCCAAAAATTCCTCATCACACGTTTCCGTGTACATACATCTTAAACAAGAAATCTTGTTCAAGCTTTATGTTATGAAATATCATCATAACATAATTCTTGAACAATTTTTAAAACAAAAAAAAACAAACATCATTGTGAAAACAAAAATTGTTTGCTTTTTTGTTTGTTTACTTCAAAAAATTTATTTTTTAGTTTAAGTAAACAAAACAAAAAAACAATATTTCCGTAAATCAGCAGTTACAACTTTTATTTTCACAATTTAAATTCCACGATAGGTAAATAAACCTATAAACATAATTTTACATATTTATTTAATTTGCAATCTGTTCATAATTTATTATGATTATTACATAATTAAAAAAAATATGAAAATATTCAACCTTCATAACTATGTCAAAAATATACGTACTTGGACTTGTAATTCATTTTTGATTAAACATTTATGCGTTCGACTTTGACTTATATGATTTTTAAAAAAGGGTTGAAAATCTTCACATTATCTTGTACAAAGGTTTGACTTAGGAAAATGGATATAAGAGTAAATGGTTCCTCAGATACCATTACACAATGCTCGTTTTTGTTATTTTTACATACAAAAATTGTTTAAATTATAAGCTTGTTTGCTAATTCGAGGGCTGTTATCACTTGGAAGTAGGTCAGTAAATACTTATAATTTCATTCTTAATTATTCTCAACAAAGATAAAAGTTTCTTTACGGATCTTGCTTTTTTTGAAGTAAATTTATATTCAATTAAATGAAATAAATTACAGTTCCACTGTAACTTAATCTTCAATCATTTGTTATTATTAGGGCAACCAAAAATATGCACTAGCTTGTTTTTTTAACAGCACTTAATTAAAAAATGATTAAGCTTGAAATCTGTTTCACGTAAAACTAAGACTTTTAAGCCCTACTTGTTAGAGCATATTTTTGCATATTTAACTCTAAAATGCATATAAATGCATATTTCACCAAAAGGGCATATTTTTGCATATTGTGCAAAATTATGAGATTTTTTTAGCTTTAATACATATTTTTAGGGAATATTATTCCATACTTCACCAAACGTCCGTATTTTTGCATATTTTCAAATAATTTTTAACCAGTTTTTTCTTTCCAGTTTTTTCTTTCAACCAGTTTTTTTCTAGATTGATAGTGACAATATGCACAAAAATATGAGCATCGAAAAATTAGGTACATTATATCATCGCGGCATTAATATTTAGGCTCCTGTCTTTTGGAACATTTGAACAATGGAACACTAGTGCCAAGACTTTGGTGTTTGCTGGACCTTTGCAGGAAGCTTATAGATATCCATTTAATCGAAATTAGTCAAAATAGTACGTTTGCTACCCTAAACTGGCCATAAATCGAAAATCACAAATTTTGCATTGAAAACGAAAATTTTCTGCCATTCCCAAGCTTATTGCCTCGATTAAGCTCAAACTTCAGCACGGTTCATGTTTTGGGTTCACCTTTTAGTTTATATGTCCCTCGCCAAGATTTGCGACAACTCATTTTTCTTGATTAAAAAAATGGCATACTAACCACTTGCATATTTTGTAAAATTTTTGTCCAAAAAAAAAATGAAAAAACTTGCTGGCAGGAAGCTTATAGATATCCATTTAATCGAAATTAGTCAAAATAGTACGTTTGCTACCCTAAACTGGCCATAAATCGAAAATCACAAATTTTGCATTGAAAACGAAAATTTTCTGCCAGCTTATTGCCTCGATTAAGCTCAAACTTCAGCACGGTTCATGTTTTGGGTTCACCTTTTAGTTTATATGTCCCTCGCCAAGATTTGCGACAGCTCATTTTTTTTGATTAAAAAAATGGCATACTAACCACTTGCATATTTTGTAAAATTTTTGTCCAAAAAAAAAATGAAAAAACAATATGTTTTCTGAGCATCTATATAGGTCCTATCAACCTAAGGTCTTAGAACGGCTAAAAAAAGCTGTTAATCCTAATTTTGTTTTGTCCTAGTTTAAGCAGCTTAGTAATCGTATAAAAAATCTAACCGCTTGTTATGCCATTGAGATAGGTGTCATATGAAAGATTGAGCTTTTTGGCTGTTGACACATTACCGAAAATGTTTGTGTTGGGTTGTGTGCGTTCCATCCCCTCAACTTAGAATTCCATAATTTGTAGAATCTCATCTATAAAAAAGACAGTAACCTCCTAGAAATTGGAACTAGAACTCTGTTTTGTGGGGCAAGGGGTGGGAAGCGGTCGAGTGGAATGTCATGTAGAAGGTTGATTTTTTTTTAAGGAAGATTTCAATTATTTTATGTAATTTGAATAACCCTTGGTTTCGTATATTTCTGAAAATGCGTTATTTTTATTCTGTACCAGATTTAACTCAGAACGTAATTCACCAATCAATTATATAAAATTTTCGCTAAAAGTAAATTGAATTTTAAACGAAAACCACCACTCTGAAATTTGTTGCTCTGTGTTTTGATGTGCTATAGGCTGCAAATGGAAAACGAAATTTTCGTTGACTCGTTTAAGTGTCAAGAATAGTTTAATATTATAAAGCATTCCATTTGTACGCTGTACGGACAAAGAAATCTCTCTGCATTCTTTCGCTATGACAGTGAGTGATCTCTACAGTTTAACTGTTTGGCATTTTTGTGAGCAAATATGATCTCGAGTAACTTAGGAAATAGTTTGAATTTTTTCAATTCAAATGTGTGGTTGAATTTATCTCAGAGAAAACGCGGTTTTTCTCTTTTGCGTATTTCGGTTGTGATTCGAACTCTTATCCTTAGTAATGCCAATGAGTTCAGATCCTTTGGCAGTCGCGCTATTCACGAATGAATGATATTTCGAAGTTGAATCTTCAACAATTACACTATTTACTCAAGTTGAATTCTCAACTGATATTAGACTATTATCATTGAAAATATGTTTTTTGATGTAGCAATTTTTTTTAATTTTCTTTGATTCCATGCAAACATTTTGATGTAACTTACACAAATTATATGAATACTATGGTATTGCGAAAAAATTGGAGCAGTCCATTTATATGCAGTTCTGGCAAAGAATCTTTTGGGGCCAAAGACGCATTCGGGGCCATGAGCAACAGAGTGAAGATGTTGTAGGAAATCAAGATTTGATCCTAACTTTTCGTCATCTATTCAATTCGTACAGCATGTTTTTTAACGGACTCATAAAGAGCTAGGCAGGAGTGTACCAAACTTGCCAACATTTATTTTTTTCACATCTATTGAGGAGATCAAGTTTTTTAGAAGCGCTCTTTTACATCGGCCTTTTGGGATCGTTACAGAGTAATTCATTGGAAATTGTGACTCACAATAAACAAATGCTTACACATAATAATTGAACCATCGTTATTTTAGTAACTGTGGAGTTAAAATTGATCAAATTGTGGTCACAACATTTTTTAGGTTCTCGTTTCATTTACGACATGCATTTACATTACCATTTATTTGTTCATGCAATTACCGTTTAAAAATAGGAGAAAAACGATTTATGCAGTGTACTATCGTCTGCAAAACTATTTATTGATTTACTGCTGATTTCCAACAGTTCGTTGATATAAATATAATAGAATGATAGACAAAATTGTACCTTGGGCTATGGGTGTATAATTTGAAATATCACATTCCATTCCTTTTTTGATTACGAGCTGGACATTGACCAACTTTCAATTGACCAATAGCATGAAAGAAAAATATCATATTTATAAAATTTGTGGAAGATTTTAGTTTAAAACGTGAAAATTCTTTTGAAAATGTTTTTAGAATAATATGTGGGATAATGATACACAGTTGAAAAAGTTACTGCAATTTTTAATACAAGCTTAGCAATATGGGTTATGTATAGCAAGTTATTATTAAATTGCAAAGCAAATGTTGCATCAAAACTAATTCTAATGCAACACTACAAATTTTAGTACAACACTACCATCATAATTTATTTTTTATACTAATGGTAGAAGTTAGAAAACAACTTGCAACGCTTGTTTGTAAACAACTTGGTAATGCAAAGAGCATTAAATTTATTTTTAAAGCAAGCTTTGCATTGTGTTATAATGGAGACTTCCGTTGGATCTATATGTGTAGCAATTTGCATTACATATTCAGCTTATTTTTAACTGTGTATGGAAACTTTGGTGGGTTTTCAATCTTTTTCGGTTTGAAAGAAGTTCTTTCATATTAACTCCTGAAGACAAAATTTAGAGTACTTTTTTAGGAGTTTTAGTACGAATCACAGCGTTTTGCGAACAAATTATCTTTCCTTGCAGGGCCAGTGACGATTATATCAGCGTCAATTTAATGCAAATATTTTTGTTGGGGTTGCATTTTTGAAACGAAAATTTATTAATTCCGAATTGAATGGTTTTGGCAAAGTTTTGAGCAGAAACATTCATTTACATAAAATGGATAACTTCGCAAAATTTTGAAAATTTTTTTTGGTAACAATTTTTGAGAACGAAAGAACTTACGGGATTTTAGCAGTTTAGATTTTAGTAAAAAAAATTTAATTAACTGCTGTAATTAATATTTAATAGTTGTCAATATCTGCAGTACTACCATTACTGACACTCGTAATATCTCAGGTCTGCAGTATATGATAGCGGACAAAAGCTCAGATATATACCTCACTATCTCAGGTAAGCTAGTTCCGTAACTATGATCAAAGCACAGCGACCTCTTAGGAATCGAATTAAAAACAAAATTCTGAAAACATATATATTTCCATGTTTTCTTTCGGTTTTTAGAGCATATTTTAAATGCATAAAATAGTTTTTTTAGAGCATATTTTAAGCGCTTAAAATCGTTTTTATAGTGCATATTTTTGGTTGCCCTAGTTATTATCAATTAAATTAAAATTTTCTTCACTGTTTTCTGCCATGTTAAATGAGTTGTATAGATTTGATTACATATAGAGTAACATAACACACCTTATAACCAGAATAGATAAAAAAAATGACAAAAATGAGACTGGGCGTATAAATATTAAAAACACAAAAAAGAAAGTAATGTCAATTAGCTCATGTCAACACATAAAATTGTTATATATTCTTCCTGTTGTGCAATCATCTTTTACTTGTAATTTGTGTTGGATTTATTGTTTCATAAAGATTAGCTTAAGCCTCATCATTTGGGTCATTCTTTTTTTCATTCACATTTTTGATTTGGCTGAAATTTTTTGTAGGGGTTTTATATAAAAAAAAAAGATATACGTGTTCGAGGGTTTTTTTTTTGGAAAAAAGAATTTTCAGGGGAGGGAGCTGGAAGATTGGTAGAGTGGAGAAAAACATAAACTTGCAGTAATGACAGTTTTAAATATGAAACCGTCACAAACCACGTATAATTTCACTTAAAATATTAGACCACGAAAAATCAGTTGCAAATGCACTAACAATTTCCCCTTTTTTACTAATTTTAAATGTTAAAAATTATAAATATAAAACTTTTGTATGGATTCCATTTTTTATTATCTAATTCGAGTAGCAAGACCTTGTGGGTGTTCTATGTTTTTTTTTGTGTTTACTCAGTTGGTTTCAATTTTTGTTCCATTTATTAATTTTAATCAATTATAAATATGTATACTTAAGATGAACAGAAGTTAACAAATTATGTTTATTTTTTTATTTACTTATATTTATGATTATTGTGTTAATCGTAATCAAATGGTTTCTAGAGAATACATAAATGTGATTGTTTTTCGAAACACGTGAAATAATAGTCGTAAATTTAGAAATGTAATTGATATGTATGTAGACTATCAGATTTGGTATGACTATTAATTTTTGTAACGAAGTTCTTTAGTTTATGAAAATATACAAATATTTTATTTAATTAATTGTGGAAGTAAGATCTTAATGACTACGAAAAAGACCGGAAGCTTATAATTTTAAGGAGTCAAGAAAATTAATAATTTTTTATTAGTCATAGATTTGTTAAATTTAGATGGGATTATTTTTTTTTCGAAACCTGGGTTTCAACTGTGATCCAATATCTGTCATAGTGACACACGTTGTTATTAAAAAATAACCCCCTAATCAAACCCGGAGCGTCCGATTCATTGTATATTTTCCTAACTATTAGAACACTAAACACCTGAAAATTCCACCGATGATGTGGGCATATTATTGAATTATTGATGAAGACAGTCATCATGGTAAATGGAATTATCTAGTCATTTGAAAAATTTAGTACAGTTCGTTTGATATGGAAACGAGTTGGATTGTCTGGAGCTTTGAAAAGAGAAATTATAAAGTTTACTTTGGTTTAGCGTATTTGATCCACCGAAAACCAATTCTTTGATAGGCTGATAGGTCGAAGTAATTTGAAGTTGAAACCACAAAAACAAATTCATTTGCTTTGGCTCTTGCAGTCAATGAACAAGTGCACATAAACAATTTTATTTGCCTTTGAATATTTTAATATCTCGAAATGTCAAAAATTCAAGATACGGTCTTTGTGTTTAGCACGGCAGTATTGCTTGCTCGAAGAAATGAACCTTCACATAACTCTATATCTGTGCTTTAATCATGGAGATAGAAAGTTAGTCACATGATGAAGACATAAGGCAATATAACTGGATCATGCACTCAAAAAAATAAAGGAAACTTTTACAAAATTTGTATAAATATACAACACACAAAAGTTTTTGATAAAACTACAATTTTTTTCCTTCAAATCCAAAAACAATTTCTAAATCAACTAAAATTTGTGGTTTTTTCACATAATTTTTTAAGTGAAAACATCTTTAGGCGCGTTGTGCGATTTTGTATGGGGATATATTTATATATGTATTCAAACTATCGTCATGCTATTTTTTAAGTATAAAATACCTATATTCGATCGTAACTGAGTTTCTTATAGGCCGAGAGTTCAATTCCTGAAGTGGTACATTTTTTATTGTTTTATTTTATTTTTATTAAATATTTATAAAAATCATAAATATTTCTTTTTACGTATTTTAAATTGATCGATAATGCAGTTTTTAAAAGTTGCTACTATCTTTTTCCGTTTCGTTTAAATTGTTATCATTTCGATATTAACAAGAAAATTAATTCTTTTTTTTGGCAGGCGGTGATAAAATAATAAAATATTGGTTTTCCCATCATTTCTTCTTCTTCCTTGCTTTATTTTTTCAAAATTATAATTGAATTTCAAAATTGTGAAGGGTTAGCATTATTTGATCGCAGGATTCTTCTGTTATTGGTTACTGTTTGTCGTTCTTCTTCGGTGATATCATAAAGTTTTTGGTGTTTTTTCATTTGTTGAAGCCAACTATTCGGAGGTCTGCCACGAGTTTAACGCTGTGTAACAGGCGTAACTAAAGCTTTCTTAAACATTTGTCTCTTCTTTTTCAGTTATGCTCTCGAACCATTTAACGCGTTCCTTTTCAACCTTCTGCCAAATGTCTTCTTGAATATTCAGTTCGTTCCTTATATGCTCATTTCGTAGTCTGTCCTTTCTAGTTACACCTAGACCCATTCTCAGAATTTTCATTTCAGTAGTCTTCAATTTCCGCTTGTGTAGTACAGTTTATATTTAGGGTTTTTAGGCATCTTTTTATCACAGAATATGGGAGTATTCTGTTGCCATCAGAGCAAAATGTCGTCACTGACAAGAGAAATATTATCCGCGAATAACGGTATTTCCAGTAGAGCGTCAGTAATATTTTGAGTCAGGTAATTAGGACTTAAAATCCTGCCTTGGTGTACGATTACGTTACTGGGAAGGGTGATGTTGTCCCTGCTGTAGATCTTATTTTAGTGGCCGCTTTTTGGTATATATCTTGAATCAACATTTAGTTGCTGTCTCATGAGATCTCTCGGCTGTCTCTTAGTGCTGTCCATATGAGATCTTTCGGCACTCGGTCAAATGCCTTTTCGAGATGTATGAATATTACATGGAGATTTTTCTTGGCTTCGTAATGTTTTTCTATCAGTATCCGGAGAGCTTGAATAGCGTCAGTTGTTGACTTTCCACTCACAAAGCCACATCGGTTGGGATGTAGTTTAGGTTGTAGTATCTCCACTAATCGATTTGCAATGGTCTTTCCCATATTTTTATAGTATGAGAGGTTGATTTGATACCTCGATAATTTCCACAATCTCTTGAATCTCCTTTATTTTTATAGAACGGGAGTAAGAAACTTTCTCTAAAACCGTTCGGCATGGGGTTACCATTTTTCATTTTATTAAAGAGGATTTGTAGAAATCGTGTACTACTTGCTCCATATTGCTTCCACAGCTCAGTAGGTATTTCATCAGGTCCTGTAGCTTTGTCATTTTTCATCTGATTTATCGCTGTTTGCACCTCTTTAGTAAATTCTGCAACACCTGCTGCAGCAATGGGCGGTGCCATAAGTCTTAAATTTCTGGAAACTTCGCATTCATAAGCTTTTCAAAATACTTTTTCCAAGCATTTACAATTTCAACATCCTTCGTAAGCAGGTTTCCGTTTTCATCAAAAATAAACTTTGGTGAATTGATATCTTTACAATCGTTTCTTCTCTTGGATGCAATTTTATATAGCGTGTTTTGTCCTTCAGTCTTTTCCAAAGCATCGTAAAATGTCTGGCAAGCTATTGCTTTTGCTTCTCGACATATACGGTTTTTAGTCTATTTTTCTCAGCCAAGGACGTTCGATCACATTTACGCCATGCAATGTATGCCTGCTTTGCTCTGAAACAGCATGTTTTCCCGAATCATTCCAGTACCAACTTTCCTTTTTAATGTTGAGGCGCCCTTTCTAAACACCAAGGTTTTATCGTGCCAGATATGTGCAACCAGATTGAGCAGAGATCCATACTTCTCCAGCTGTCATATCATCCGATGCTCTAATGCAATCATCCAACCAGTCTTCCAAGTCAATTCTAGTGCTAGCGCAATCATCATTTTCTAACCTGAACCACTTTATTTTTTCAACCTTAGCTGCAGTGTCCTTACGTTTGATTTGCTCTTTTATTCGGACATCCATTGTTAAGAGATTGTGTTAGTAGGTTTCTCCTCAATCTTTGACAGTATTTTTCAGTCGCTTAGAGCAAAGGTGATAATCTGTGCGTCCGCTGGAATACGTAACCAAGTGTGGTTCTTGTTTTTTGAAGAAGGTGTTTAGAATTGCTAGATTGTGGGCTTTAGCAAACATATCCGCCATGCCATATTTTATCTCCACTGAACCAACATGTCCATTCAAGTCTCACTCAAGAACATAGTTTCACTCTGAGGGATATCTGTGGTAAGTTTTTTCAGCTCTAACCAAAATTCCTTTTTTGCTTGATCACTTCTTCCAATTTGTGGTGCATAAACTCACTATGTTCCACACCTCCGCTGCAATACACAATTCGATTTGATTATTCGATCGCTAATTTTTCTTATGCTAATGATGTTATTTTGCACTTATTTTGACAGTATGACACCGACTCCATTTTCAAAGTTTCCTATACCATGGTAATGCAGTTTGAAAGCTTTAGTCGAATTGTCCCAGAATCTTGCTTTGTTTCCATGATGCTGCCATTTTGTTATTAATATTCTATTCGGTTTTTAAAAGAAACATTTTGTCGTTATTCTGTTTTTTATACTTTTTGTTGTTGTTTTCTTTTTTCTTTTTTCTTTTTTTGTTTTTTTTAATTTTCTGTTGGTGATTGGTGTACCATTTTTGAAGTGAAAACTTCGTTAGGCGCGGTGTGCGATGTTGTATGGAGAAAAATTTATATTTATCGAGTTATCGTCACGGTAAATAAATGTTAAATATAGAATAAATATTAAAAGAGAGTGAGATAAACTGTAATCATTTGTTATTTTCTTATTTCTTATTCTCATTTTTTTACTTATAATTTGTTTTTTTCTTCTTTTTTATTGAATTTGATTTTGTTTTGGCTTAAGTGTGGTGTGTAAGTGTGGTATAGTTAGTAAAGATTTTGTTGTATTTTTAAGTAAAATAAAAAAAATTGTTTTGTCATATTTGATTTGTGTGTTTTTCTTTATACTTTTTAATAAAGAAAACGCAAATGATAGTACGAATAACCTAAGTATTATTGGAATTGATGATAATATATTATAAATAATTTTACTCTCGTTCTCTTGATTCATATTTTAGCTCCTTCTTTTTTATTGAATTTGTTTCTTCGTTTTTATTGTTTTTCTCAGTTAATAACAGTGTGGAAGTGTGGTAAAGTAAGTAAGGATTTGGGTCTGCAAATAAGCCTCAACCAATAGAACTGATGGAATTGACGAGATTACAATGGTGAGGAAATTTGTGAACGACCCAAAGAAGTTTATCATAATGGACTTAACAGCCAACAAGCCAGTGCATGAAAATAAAACATGACATTTTCTAAAAAAGAGTTCGCGTTGACGGTAAATGTACAAGATTCAACAAGAATTTGTGTTTATGCGAAAAAATGTTTTGAAACGTTGGTTTTTAAGATAAAAAAGCACCTGGGGAGGGTTGATACTTTGGCTCGCTTGGTTAGGCATTACATATGCATGTAAAACTATGTCTAAAACACGACTATAGGTGTTTGGGGTATGCTCCTCTGCAGTTTTATACAAAATCTTCATGTGTGATACAGAGCTGAAAGAACACTTGGACGATATTCTGCTTCTACTAGATTGCAGAGTATTATTGACTTTCTTCCAAGAGTATCAAATTAATATTTTTACTGGTAGGCCATAGTACAACAGGTCGGTGCCTTGGATAGTATGTGTGCATCGGTAAAACTGTGAGAGATCTCTTTCGAGGTTTCATTAATCCTGAACAAGCAATTTCTGCTCATTGAGCACATTGAGCATCTGCACTATCGAGCAAAAACGGATAGCTGCTAGGGATTACAAAACGCTTATTAGAGGAGTAAGACCATCTTTCTATCTCTATATAATGCGGTTCATCAAAACCATATCTGTATCGAACTTATCAAAACATTGCTACATAAATTTAACTTCTTTTGACGGAATAAAACTTAAGAATATTTAAACGACTCACAAGCATATATTTTGATTTTCCAGTTCAGTACAAAATTAAATTTATATTTTAAAAAGTTTTTCTGAATTAAATAAATAAATGTCGACGTTAACGATAAATAAAAACGTTGAATAACAAAACTAAATAGAATAAAGGTCATAAAAATTACTCATCACATCAGTTTATCTTATATGTATACTTAGCAGAAAAAGTAACTGTTAATATTATAATCATGGATTACAAGAATATAATATTAAGATATCTCCAATAAATATTATTTCTATAATATTTTGACAGTTCTCATGCTTTAACGATTGATTTTATTGAATTAGCTTCTGCCTACGCAATTAATAACATTAAATGTTAACCTTTTTATCGTATTCTTAAAAGTCAAACTAATAATTGAAATAACTAAATTTACAATACAATTTATATTTATCATATGTGAATAGTCCAGTATAAAATTAAATGAAATGAAATGTCAATAGGCTCAAAGGGTAGCTACTAGTAATCCTAATAAATGATCCAGTATCCACCCTGTAATATGAGTGATAGGAGTCATTTTGATGGATTAAATGACTGAATTGCTGTATCATATATTATAATAATAATATGAATGAGTTTAATAACAATGAACTGAATATTTCAATTGAAGTAAATTTTATATTTCAAAAAGATTCAGTTTCATTGTGTCATTGGAATAATAATTTATATAATGTTAATTGAAGATGACCGTAATATAATCAGTTAATCGATGTGTACAATATTGTTTTGAAAAATGATGATGGATTATTGATTGTATATTAGTTCAAAGTTCACCTTAAAGAATTAGGCCTATATGGAGATTTGTCTGATTTTATTGACAAAATTGACCGATTACGAAATATTTAAATATATAGACTAGGTCAGTGATGGCGAACCTTTTTTGCTGGTGGGTCATTACAAATTTATAAGATTTCCAATTTAGAGTCACCGGTCAATCTACTAGAATTAAAATAAAACAGTTTATATATTTACTCCATTGATCAAACTTTTATTTAGAAAACAAAATAAATTTTATATACAAAAAAAACTAATGTGCAATTCCACTTAGAAGCCTTAGCGAAGCTTTATTGAAGCTTAAGCTGGTGTAACTCAAAATTAAGAAGTTAGTTTGTTAGTAGGCATTGATTGTATATTTAGTTTACATATATTTTGAGATTCTATTTTCAATTAAAATAATTTTTTATTTTACCATATTAATTTTAGGATTATATTTATTTAGGATTTCTTATAAAAATATTTAAACCTCAAATTTTAGATAAATTTTCTGAATATTCTCGCGGGTATTAAAAAACCGTCTCATGGGTCAGTTTATGACCCGCGGGTCGCGGGTTCGCCATCACTGGACTAGGTAATGGTAGCACACGTTTATAAGCAATTTCCAATCCTCACTATTTTTATGACATTAAATTTCCCAATACTTAATATGTACTTATTTTCCAACTACTTTTATTAATACATTTCTCAGAAAAACTGTCATTTAGTTAATTGATTATTTGCAATAGTTATATCTTTTGTTAAAACATTGCATTTAATTTGCAACCAGCTAACATTTTTTAACTCTTCCTATCAGTCAGCAGTGACAGAAACTCAGAAAAATTTTCCGTAGTGCATAAGTGTTTCTTTTCAATAACTTTACAAATTTTATGAAAATATTGTTCCGTTTTTCTAACCTTACTTCGAATTAGCCTTACTCTCAATTCGATAAACGCCATTCCCAAATCTCTTCTCAGTTCGATCACTGATTATTAAGCAAACACACCTGGTTTTATTAAGTATTCAAAACCTTAATTGTTCCACAAAACACAAGAAAACCATACAGCAAACAATATTCCTATCTAGAATATTTTTCCAACAGCTTCGAAACTTCAACGGTTTATTGTAGAAATTTACAGTACACAGCGTCCAAAATAATACACAAAATTCTTCTATTGAATAGCACTTGAAGCTTTATTTACAAAATCTAATTTAAAAGTAACATCAATTTACACTGCTTTACACGGCACGATGCTGCTTTTTGTTTACAATTAATATTTAATTTCACTTAAACTATTTCCAATATCACACCTTTTACATCATCCATCGCAGGTTAAAATAAAACAATCTAATTTTGCAAGAGGAATTTCCTTGTATACAATTCTACATAATTTCTCGCCTATTCTAGGAAAAACTAAGAAAGATCTAGAATAGAAATCTACGTAATTATTTTTAATATACATATTTTATTTCATGTTGACCCAAGTTCTTAGAACCGAATGTGAACTTGATTTTATTTTCAAAATATTGTACATATATCGAAAATAAAGGTTTTGTATTTCAATACGTTTATGTAGAATCATAACAATATCAAGACTTTGGTTTGGGCTACGGATTTTTATATAGTTTTCGACAAAAGGCTGTTATGAGGCCATTGTTTTTAGTTTTGGGCAGCGATTTATATTAAACAAAAAATTCTTTGTAAAAGTACAAGTATTTTATCTCTGCTTAGAAGTTAATTCCAAAAGTTATTATAAAATCAAACATTGAAACTTTTTTCAAAATTCTAAATATATTGCAAAAATTATATCAAAATCAAAAATTCAAACTTTTTTCAAAATTCTAAAAATATTGCAAAAATTATAAGAAAATCTAAAGTACAAACATTTTCAAAATTCTTAAAATATTGTAAAAATTATAACAAAATTAAAAATTGAAACTTTCTCCAAAATTCCAAAAATATAATAAAATCAAAAATTGAAACTTTTTCAAAATTCCAAAAATATTCCACAAATTAATACAAAATCAAAAATTGAAATTTTTTTCAAAATTCAAAAAATATTGCAAAAATTATTAGAAAATTAAAAATTCAAACTTATGCACTGTTTCTGTTTTTCGGAAGTCGTGGAATCTGGAATCACATGAAAATACTCAATAATTAATTTTATTTGATAAATGTTTCTAATCGAAAATGTTTCCCATTTTTTGTTTCTCAAAAAAATAAATGTAAATTATAATAATTAATAAATTAATTATTATAATGCAATAATCAAGGTCCTGGTCTCACATACCAATGCCGATCATCAAAACACATTCACGAACGAATGTTGTATGCTCCCAACAAACATTTAAAACATAGTGACAAAAACCTGCTGTTGTATGGACGACCACCTGTTGTATGGAGGATTTGGGGTTTGTAAGATTTTTTAATTTCCGATAGATTGCATACTTCACACAATTGAACATTGTTGTGAAGTAAAAAATTAGTAATAACTAATATTAGCTACGTATTCAAAAAGTAAAACTATGTAAGATATTATAATTATAAAATTCCCGATTATATTATATTCAAAAAATTGACGGTTTTAGTACATGTTGTAAAGATTGAATAAAAAAGAAAAATGTTATTAGGAGTGAAGAGCTTTTGAAAAAAAATCCAAGCGGCACGATGTCTGGTAGATTTCTTGGACAGACAGATTAGAATCGGATGTATTAGATTAGTTTAATTAAAAAACTTAATTAGAACCTGGATGGTCATTTTGTTGCGTTTCTCATTAGTGAGATTTCCAGTTGAATTTTAACGTGAGATACGACGTTTGTCCCAGATTGATTAAATTATGGATGAACTATTCCATTAAATTTTCTCATGTGAAGAAAGGCGCAATATATTTTGTCTTGCTTTCACTAGTTGAAAAAATATTGTAAATTTTGACATATGAAACCTAAGTCTCCCCAAATAAGTTTCAAATAAGTTTTAGTTTAGAATACAGTCTTAGCCCTTATTTTTTTCATTTTTATTTAATTTGTTCTGACGATCCGATATCACGTACAGCACCGACACTTTTCCGAAATTCCGAGATGAAACTCATTGCAATAGTTAGATTTTTATATGAAATCTACCTACAAAACATTTTTTCACTAAGGAGAATGTCATATAAAATATAACCTATATGAAAGCGATATTTGGATACTGACTGATTGTAGTAAACTATTAACATGCGAGATGATTACGAACAAGTTATGACTTACATAGGTTTCCGAAAATCAGTATGGAATTCAAATTGATCGTGAAACAAATAACACATTGGAGAGTATAATGCAATCGTTTGCGCATTAAATCCAGTAAGATAATTATATTAGGTTGGCCATGTTGAAAGATTTACATCACAAGCAATGAAAATACTTACAAAATAATTATCTTGACGCAGAATATGTATATCAATTAAACATAAATTTATTGTTGTTTTTATTAAAACAAAAGTATGATCTGTTATTTCACTTGTCATCATTATATTATAACAAACAAGTGGGATAACGTTTATTAATTTAAAAAATATTAAAAAGATCAAAATTAAAAATGTTATTGTCTATACTACATTGAAATAAATTTTGACAAAAAAAAAATAAAGCACGTAGGTGTGTTTTTTGGGAAAAAAATTAACTGTAAATAATTAAATCAAATTCAATTAAAAATTTTGTTTTATTAATTTACGTATCAGATGCGCTGTAATTTAAAACTTATCCTAACTCATTCAGCAATTTTATTTCAAAATCATTTAATTCAGTTTGTTGACATTTATACCATGTAAGTGCATAAACTGTTTTCTATCTTTTGTTCTGTGACACTAAATGTTTATAGGTTTTAATCCTATTAGAAGAAAATAACTGTTTCTTTTCTGTTTGGGTGATGTAACGTAAACCCTTTAGTGTTATGGCCATTGAGCTTTAACCCTATTAGTTTAACTATTTTAATTGTGTCACTTTAATTTTTGAAATTTTACTTATGCCCAGTGAACGATAAAGCCAGAATGCATGAACATTTTATTTTCGTTAGCATTTTTTATTAGAAGACTATTTCATTTGTTAGTATGTTATTCATTGCATGCACTAAATTTATTTTCTTGCTCGGTATACAAACTCAGTTTAACCATCAGTTTAGTTAATTTTATAATGAAAGAAAGATTCACTGAATTGTATCTAGTGTTTTTGTTTGAACTTCTATTATATGTAGAGTGACCATTCGTACTGATTTTCTAGCTTCTGTACTGAAAGACATATGCGGTACTGATTTTTACTGATTTTTAAAGTTATGTACTGAAAGTACTGATTTTTAAGAAAATTGTTGAATTTTACTTTAAACTTCAATTTAAATATGGAAATAAAACAGTGTCATCGTTTGGTATAAACTTATAATAAAAATTATTTCAAAAATAGTACATTTTGCTACAAGAGATGAAAACGCTGCTTTTTCGTGAGTGAAAATTTATTCACGAGACGTGTTACGAACGTAAAATGTTTCTCGCGTAGGAAATACAGTTTTTTTAATGATAGTAAATACATTTTAATTTAAAAGTTCTAAACGGCAGCAAGATATTTAAATAATAATAAAATAATAAACGCCTTATAGTCCAGTCATTTTAGCGATCAACCTCGGAATGAGAGATAATAAGCTGAATTTTCGTTTAAACCTTCATTTTGACGTTCTTAAAGTTGCCTCAAAAGTATCATAAAATCATCGTGTCTGCGTCGTAAGTTATTCAAGGTCAAAGGTAACAAAAACAGTTTTTCGCGATTATCTCGGTTTCTATTGCTCCAATGACGTTAAGATGCAATACACAAATCGTAGAGCATAAAATTTGCATCAAATTTTACTAGTAACATTTTCTCATGCGCTCAGCCGTTTTTGCGATAGAGGGCGGTGCAGTGGGGTTCTTTTTTCCTTGACTCTAATGCTGCATCAGCTCTTTGGCCACAAAATAAACACATGTTTTTTAAATTAAACCCTTAATTCCTTTTTTTACGAGGTTCCCTGGTCGTTTCGATGCCGCTATGGAATTTTTACTGATGTACACTTTTGGACACTCAACATGCACATTCACAGAAGTTTAAAATATTTAAGAAGTCTATGTGACAATCATTTCAATCAATACTTGCATTTTTTCAGTTTTCAAGCCACGCATCACATTAACAAAATCACCTTCTGCAAGTAGTTTCTCACAAATAAAATCCTAAATAAGCCATAATTTTCAAAATTTTACGTCCGTCGTTGCCGAGATCGGAAAAGAGAATAAACGACAATTATTCAAAGTTCAAGGTAATATTCACAGATATTCACGGTTGACCTTTCATTACAGTACTTATTACAGGCTTAGCGTTGTGCGCTTCCCGCCTCCTATCGCAAAAACGGCTGAGCGCATGAAAAAATGTTTCAATATAATTGGTCGCAAATTTTAAGCTCTTCAATTTGTGTATTGTATGCTAACGTCATTGGAGCAATAAAAACCGAGATAATCGCGAAAAACTGTTTTTTGTTACCTTTGACCTTGAATAACTTACGTCGCAGACGCGAGATTTTATGAGACTTTTGAGGCAACTTTTAGAACTTCAAAATTAAGGTATATACGAAAATTCAGCTTATTATCTCTCATTCCGAGGTTGGCCGCTTTTTTATGCTAAATTGACTGGACTAATTATTCTTGTTAAATTGAGTTTTTGTTTCCTTAAATACGTATCTCGAAAGCTATGCTTTAATCGACAGAAGTATCTAAAAACGATATAGTATAATATAGTAAGATAGTAAATATATAATTATTATTAGAAATTATTAAATTAGAAATCGACAAAATGACATTGTGTTTTAAAAACTTGGTAAAATTATATGAAGATACCATAGCAACTGCAATTTGTTATTTAGCGATAAAATGAAAAGAAAATGACTTTACGCTAGAGGAAAACAATCATTTTCACAGGGGATTAAGCCTGCTTGGAAATAGACATTTCATTTGTTATCATAGAAAAAATACTTTTATTTTTAAAATGTCACAAATGTCACAAACTACTGGTGTTGGTCTCAACAAAATTTCCTTAAAACTATTTAAAAAAATGAAAACAGATTTGTCTACTTCGTTTACACATTACCTTTCGGCTTAGAATAGTCATAGGTGAGACTAAGAAGACTAAGGGTGCTACATATTTTAACTCTTAAAATTTTGTACTGATTTTACTTAGAAAAAAAATGGTCACCCTAATTATATGTTAATAATTTCATCTGCGTGTTACGTCTCCATACAAGATTCAAACTATGTAGTAAATTTGTTCATTCAAAATTTAGTAATGAAAATAAATTCATCAACACAACTGTTTACAGTTATTTTGTTTTTAAAACGCAAAACGATTTTTCTTCAAGACAACGTTGGCAGTTGGCAATATTCCAAAAATCTATTTTATAGAATAAAATATGAATTTATCTTAAATTTAAAAATTAAAATACATTCAAGTGCGTGCAGTTTTTATTTAAATTAATATACTTTTTCTGTTTAATTGTTTCAGTTGAACATTTTTATAATATGCAGAAGAAATTGTTTTGAATCTCTACTATACGTTAAACGTGATGCATTTTTACAAAAAAAAGACAATTCTAGTTCTATAAATAATTATGTCACTATTTGAAGATCATATGTATATTCATCTTGTTTCCATTTTTTTATGAAAGAAAACAAACATTACTCCCACTTGTTTCTATGTTTGGAAAAATAGTAAAAAAACAAGAATATCGTTTTATTATTTGATCTTGAAGAAGTTCCATTACAGAAAAGAAAACGATTATCTTAATGACTTTTGACTACGTCATATCATATTGTTTCTACATATTATATAGGTTAATTAATGTAGATAGTTATGGTGTAAGATTCGACTAATATTTTATTCTCATCCTATTTGAGTCTTAAATCTTGATCCATGAATGCAACACACTCGAGTATTTTTTATGTTGTTAGTTTTCATTACATGTAGGTGCCGAATATTTGGGAACTACACTGAGTGATCTCATTGTTAGCAAACAATACAATAGAATATTCTGAACTCATGAACCCTGCATCAACAAAAGTGATTCTGCTATGGAAAACTGAGACATTTTGTATAAAAATGGTCCAGACAATACTACAATACGATCCTGATCCTTTTCGTTTACTAATTCGTTCTTTTGAAAGTTTGTACCCTCGAAAATAAGCATCTGCACAGAAAAGTTGTCTGGTGGAACAACAAAAACTTAATTATAGACAATCTCAATGAAAGGTACAAAAAACTTCTGTACAGAACTTTGAAAAAATGTGATGAATTCGTTTTGACTCTGTATAGTGTAGAAAGAAAGTTTTGCAAAAGGTAAAACATTATGAGCTCATTGAGAATATTACAGCGGGTGGACCTTTAACTTTTTATCAGGATTAGCTAATCAATATAATATAATATAATATAATCAAGGAAATAATAAACGACACTGACACTTCCACATACACAGCAGCTCTTCAGTTTCTTGTTTTTAGTTGCGTGTTTTGGAAGATTTCTAAAATTCAGCCAAATATTGTGGATCATGGCTAAACTGGTTGTATGGCACTGAGTTATATCTTGGAATATCTCCGTTGAGACGCCCCGCAAATCCCAAATTCCTAACATCATTATTCCTATTATGAAACAAAAGTGGTTGGACTTAATAGAGATAACATCTCAAGGATCTCCGTTGGTGTCGCTGCTTTTCAGTATGTACTAAAGGCCTGAAAAAATGTAAAGATGTCCCTTTTTATAACCTAATTGTCTAGAACGACCAAGCGACTGTCACATCAGAAATGACTGGCTCGAGAAATGCCCATAGATTCCTTGCATGTCCTTCAAGGACTTTTATTGAAAATGCGATAGTGAAAGTAGGCGCAATGAAAAGGTTTGCTTGCATATGCATTTACAAAAGGTACGTTGCAATGCGTACAAAACACCGAATTTTAAATTGGTATGGTAAATTCATTCATTTATGTTTAGTTTAAATGTGTTTGTTAATTCAATTTATTCAGCTCAATTTTTCTTGTTAATTGTATTTCATTAAGTCTAAAGTATTAGTATTTTTTGTTCACGCAAATTTTATAAACGCGTCTTAAATAAAATGTGATTAATAGTACATTATTTAATTAGGAGCTAAAGTGATACTTTTTGTGTTGAGTCTATAGTTTGACGGCCGACCGCAGGGAGTCTTTTCAAATTTCATAATATGAGAATCTACTTATTTTTTGTTGTCATGGTTATACAATATGTTTGAAAAAATAACAAACTAACAAATGCTACTTTACAGCCTCCGTAATATAAAATAAAAATGGCGTTACTTTTGCTGTCGCTAGACGTTACTTTTGCTGTCAGGCTAAAAAGTAAGACTTTAGCTAACTCCCTAGCGGCAGTAAAGTTAAACTTTACAGCCGTTTGCCGAAAAACAAATTTTTTGTTTTGTTTTGTTTTTTGAACTTCTATCACAGACTATGGAATTGTTGTTGTAGTGGAAAATCTAGCTGAATTGATACTGGTTTGCATAAAACCAAAAGTCAAGAAGCTTAAATTCTGAAATATGTTGATGCATCTTTCATGGAATAACTACTAGAATTGGGAATAGGCACCGAAGAAGTGATAAAAATACTTTAAGATACCAGCAACATATTAACATCGTTAGAAAAAGTGTGTCAAGAATTAAATTATTTAAAACAGCAAAGTTAAATTTTGGTAATTAAAGCAGGCATAAACCTCTGCCTTAATTATGCTATAAGGCAACGTACTAAAATAAAACTAAATTCAACGAAATATTTTAATTAATCAGGTGGGAGAAAATGGAGATATTTGATCTGAAGAATTGACAAGGTGGATTTAAGATAATAGAAATTATTAACTGGTCTATTTGGTTTGGAGTCTGAATGAGAAAGGGCTTGCTACTACTATCACAATCCAAGAAAAATGATGGAAATAAATTGAGATTATCATCCAGATTAGCAGAATATTTGAATTGACTTGAACAACGCCAACAGAAGACATGTTTTGTAATTCGTTAAATATTGTTTATTTTCTTGTTTATTTTCTCTATGTCCCTTTATGTCTCTCTGTCCATGATAATAAAAGAAAAAATAATATTAAAGAAAATGTGAAATAATAAAAAACTTTTAAAAAAAAATAGAACTGACTTCAGAAAAAACAAAAGAGGCACAAAAAAGTGAAAAATAACTCAATTGTTGCTTTTAGAAACAAAAATACGTTACCTTTTGATTAATTTAATTTAATTGTACCTTACTATAGACAAAAATTACGCTATTATACAAAGTTGCTATATTAAAATAGTTACTTTTTATTATAATTATTATAGTTGTTATAATAGTTATTCTATTTTAAAAGTTATTTGTAGTACAAAACTGTTGGAAATCGGTGCCAAGCCCGAGACATATTAGTCGGTTTTTCGTCAATGTGGCACCGACTTCGAACAGTTTTGTACTACAAATAACTTTTAAAATAGAATAACTATTATAACAACTATAATAACTATAATAATTATAATAAAAAGTAGCTATTTTAATATAGTAACTTTGTATAATAGCGTAATTTTTGTCTATAGTAAGGTATAATTAAATTAAATTAATCAAAAGGTAACGTATTTTTGTTTCTAAAAGCAACAATTGAGTTATTTTTCACTTTTTTGTGCCTCTTTTGTTTTTTCTGAAGTCGGTTCTATTTTTTTTAAAAAGTTTTTTATTTTTTTATTTTTAGTGTAGTCATAAAGCAAATGTCGGCTAGAAAGCGTTCTAAAAGTAATAACTTCGAATGCTGGAAAAACTTTCATCAGTGACAATCTATTAATTATGGTTTTGCGATTTTTTGCACAAACGGCATACATATTTCCCGTGATAGAAAATTATTTACGATAACCTTGACAAGTATAGCAATATAATACTGCCCAAAATATCCAAACAGATTAATATGTTTTGACGAAATCAACGGAAATGCATTAAAAATATGGTTTTTTCTAATTTTCTGAATAACGGTATTTTCCACATCAAAGAAACAATTATGGGACCCTCTGGGAATGAACTCAAATATAATAAAATTTAAATCATCTAAATCGAACGAGCCGTTTTTGAGAAATCGGTGTACTACATATAAAAAACCTACAGTGAAACACAGAACCTCCTGCTTTTTTGAAGTCGGTTAAAAAGTAACTATTTTAATATAGCAACTTTTTTAATAGCGTAATTTTTGTCTATAGTAAGGTATAATTAAATTAAATTAATCAAAATGTAACGTATTTTTGTCTATAAAAGCCATAATTGAGTTATTTTTCACTTGTTTGTGCCTCTTTTGTTTTTTCTGAAGTCGGTTCTATTTCTTTTCAAAACGGTTTTTTAATTTTTTTATTTTTAGTGAAGTCATAAAGCAAATGTCGGCTAGAAAGCGTTTTAAAAGTAATAACTTCAAATACCGGAAAAACTTTCATCAGTGACAATCTATTAATTATGGTTTTATGATTTTTTGCACAAACGGCAAACACATTATCCGTCATAGAAAATAATTTACGATAACCTTGACAAGTATAGCAATATAATACTGCCCACAACAAACAAACAGAATAATATGTTTTGACGAAATCAACGAAAATGCATAAAAAATATGGTTTTTTCCAATTTTCTGAATAACGGTATTTTTCACATCATAAAAAAAATTATGGGACCCTCTGTGAATAAACCCAAATAGAACACAATTTAAATCATCCTAATCGAACGAGCCGTTTTTGAGAAATCGGTGTACATACATAAAAAAAACCCTACAGTGAAACACAGAACCTCCTTCTTTTTGGAAGTCGGTTAAAAAACTAAAAGACAGCAAAATAAACATTTTATAATTTTTGTAATAAGATTGTTGTATTTGAAGTTTGTGATTGCGTTTTGATGAATTTAAAGAAACAGTATAATAAAGAGATAGATCTTCTAGAATATGGTAAGCAAGGCTCCATCTTCCCAAATAAAAAAAATATAGCGTGCACCAAAGGGACACGTTACAATTGTCATCCCTTGTGAGGACGATTACAAGCAGAAAAAACAACATTTTCGCTAACTATATTCTAGAAGCGAACACGCTTCTTTATTGTTCTGTGATTTTATGCAAATTGTGGATGTGCTTGCATAGTTTATAATGTCGTGTGTTGTATTTTATGTTTTGGTTGTGGAAGTAATGCTGTAAATAATTTAGTAAGTGAACAATTTGTAAAAGAACCACATGTGGAAAAATAGTTTCAAATAAGGTAGTAGTGAAAGTAGTGAAAAGTAATTTTGTATTGTGAGTTAAGAATTGATGTTGTTATAAAAAAAGTTTTTTATAATTGTTATTAAATGGATTAACTGAGATTAAAAGATTTTTAATCACTTTATTTTCGTTTGATTATCAATAAAAAAAAATAAAGTGTAATGCATTGATGATACATACATACTTACATAAATGAAATAGATATTGAGATAGAGATTAATATATATTTTTTTGTTATTACTTAATTATCAAAGCGGTTCTTGTTTCTTTGGTCTGTTTCGCAAACAATTGTTGTTTTAGATATTCCTTGATTTCTTTGTGTTGGTTCAAATAATAAAGTGAAATTAAAAAGAAGGAACATAAATTAATTTATTTTGAAAGTTTACTAGTGCTTGATTTTAGTGCTTAAGTTGTATTCGCTATTGGTCAGAAATGGAGTAGGTTCGTATATCAGTTTATTTTATGATGCCACGAAAAGTTTCTTGGCTCACCTTCGAGCCGGTTCACATAGAACCCGAAGAAACAGAGTATGAATTGTTTATTGTAAACATGCGTCGGTTATCTTCGTTAAGAGCGAAGACAAAGGATAATCCGGATAGCGTAACAAAAGGAAATTAAAGGCGAACAAGCAATTCCTCCGTAACGTCGCTGGGTTTAAAAAACGAGATAACATGCAAGGCAAAACCAGCGCTAATTAAAATTCGGTCGTTCTACAATGAGGCAGTTCAGTCAAAGGATTATGATTATTTGTGACAGCTTAAGTCCAGAGTAGCTGCGTGGATTAATCGATTGGATAGAGTTAAAAATGATTGTTTTAATGACCCTGATAGATTAGTAGAGAGCTTACTAGAAGTATACGATATGCTTGTTATTTGGTTATTTAGGAACTGAGAATTTTAGCACTACTGGTGAAAGACCACGGAACATAGAACCTAACCAACCAACTTTTAGTCAAAATAGAATGGATTGGGTATAGCTGCAAGTTTCGAACCTGAGTCTGCCTTACAACGATCTCCGATGTGGTGTGGGTGAGGTAAAATGTACAGTCAGCCAGGGGTTAGAGGTCCGCTTGATTCTAAAGTTCTAAAGTACAGCCTCTGTATTCACAGGAATTACATAAAGACTTGCACAAAGATTTTGAAGAGTTTCAGATTTATGAAGGTAAGCCGTCAGTGGAAGCTGAAAAATTTTAAATTAAGTAAAATCGATCGATTAACATTTATAGGTGGAAAATAACGTTTAGCGGAGATGAAAATGGGATGTCCCTAAGTGAGTTATTTCGGGTTCAGATTTTTGCCAGAGGAGAATGAGTTAGTTCCGAGCAGCTATTAGTGAAGGCACATTACTTACTTCGGAGGAAAGCGTATTGAGCAATGTGGATGGATTTTGGGACTGGCAGAGTCTGGTATAATATGCAAAACAGGCATTCCTTCCCAGAAATAATGATAATAGAGTACAGGGAAGAACAGAACCATTTTCTACATTCATTATGGATATGAAAGCGTTGTTCCAAAGATCAGTACCGTCGTTAGATGAACATTTTCAAAATCTATATAGTAAGAAAAAATATGTTTCCTGAATACGCTTTTCATTTGGCAACTACCAATGTTGAATCACTGAAGCACTTGATAGACCTCTTTAGTCGTTTGGATGAAACTAAACTGTTAGTTATTATAACAATACAGCATTCGTGGAGTCTTCATGTTTTCCTCAGTGGACGTCTAAGGAAGAAACTTCGCAGAGTAAGCTACACAAACGGAGGCGGTAGAGAAACTGAACAATTTTTGGCACCCAATGCACCTTGAATAGATTGATTTTTTAGAATATGGTAAGCAAAGCTCCGTCTTCCCACATAAACAAAATAATATAGCGTGCACCAAAGGACCACGTTACAAAGTTTACAAATCTTATTAGGGCTTCATTTTTACATTTATATTGCTAAAATGGCTTTTAATGGCTACAAAAATCACGAACTTCTAGAAAAAATGGAATACCTGACAAACTTCTCCATGCCGACAAACGGTAGTGTAACTCTAAATACCTTTCGATGAGAAAAGTAATTCCTATGAAAATTTTGGCGACGCTGATGTATAGGCGGACTTTACCACAGCTCTGGAAACAAAACATTCTGGATATATAGTTAGCTTCTATTTATCAAATAATCAATTAATAACTAACTATTGCTGTAGATTTCACGTGGTTCTTATTATAAAAACAGATGCTTCGTTGGTCCCCAACACTTTGTCCATTATCAGTCAAAAGCTTATCAGTTCCTTGTTATATAAATCTCGATTTTTTGCTAAAGTTTCATTAAAGAAAGCTGTAGTATTCCAACGGACATAAATTCTGATATACCTCCGAATAGAAAAAGTACAAAAATTCCCTAAAACTTATACCAATACTAGGGATTGCATTCCCTAACAAATACTGTCCAAAAGCTAATCAGTTCTTTGTCATTTAATTTTTTATCTTTTTTAAAGCGTCATCAGAATTGATTAATGGATGAAGTCTGTATGCTCTCAAAAAACTTTAAAAACAAAATGAGAGAAGTCAGCAGTTGTATGGTGGACCCCACCCAACTTTGATCGATGTCTTATCATTATCTTCTCACTCTAATTGAAACCTTTTCCATAAGTTTTATCATAACCACTTCATTATTGTAGGCTGTAGTAAGAATACACACTGAAAAAACGAAAAAAAAAATTACCGGAAGTGAAAAACCGGAAGTTGAGATGTAGAACTATTTTAAATCTTACTAAATGCGTATGTACAAATTTTAAACCAATTTGATTATCAGGTACATATTTTATTGAGCTTTCAAAAAAACATGTGCTCAGGGAACCTCCACCACTTTGTTCAGTATCGTTCATAACTAATCGGGAGCTGAATCGCCATACATATTTACTTCTTTTTTTAAAGTATCATCAAAATTCATTTTCGAACAAATGTTGCATGCTCCCAACAAACATAATAAACATAGTGAAAAAAATTACCTGTTATATGAAGTCAACTCATTGTCCAATGTAACTCAAAAGGTAATAAAATCTTTCTCATGTTGATTGAACCTTTTTAACGTTTTACCAACGTTTCATAAAAATCGATTTGTAACTGTAGGCTACAGTAGGGACAAACCCTTTAAAGAGATAAAGAAAAAAACTTTTTAATCGGAAGTGATAAACAAGTCTCAATAAGATCGAAATCCAGGATAACAGGTTATTGAAGATACAAACTAACAAGTGTTCGAGAGATCCCTACCATTTTGTACAATTTTGAAATGATTCCAGATCTTCCATTTTCAAGTGAACCCGTCTCATACACCAAAGTTTGCCCAACCACAGAAATACTCTATTTTTGAGTATTAGATTCAGGATGGCCCCAAATTAAAGATAAAATAAAATTTGCGGTATGCAAGATTTTTTTTCTCGATAGATTGCATTATCTACTTCAATTTTTAATTGTTACGGTTGAGAAGGTTATTCTATTAAGCTTAAAATGCAAGTGCAACAATTACTAAATTCTTGAATCAGCCCGAACTTTAGAACAAGTTATCACTAATACGGCAACCATGACCCGTCAGTAGCAAACAAAATAACGAGTTGGTTCAGAGAAGCACAATTCTTCAGAGTTGGCTATAATCGGAGAAAAGGATAAGTTGACTTGTCGACTAGTCAAGCAGCACAGAAGAATGCAGGTTCTCCAAAATATTTATTCCTGAAGTAGTGATTGGTTACGTAATATTATCGTTTGAGCCGTCTGTGTGAGCAATCTAATCGGTTTAAACTAATGGACTGATACTTACGTCTTAATCAAGTTTATCTAGAAAAAGACAAAACGATTCCTCACGTAAAGGGTGAGTGTTTGACTCTTTCTGAGCGTTAAAGTCACATGTTGGGATCAAGTTGTCCACGAATGAAGTTTTTTGCAAAGTATACTATTCAAGGCGTTCGGATTTTTACATAACGGACTTCTATTCTTGAATATGACAATGGTACACAGTTTACATACTAAACTATGATATGATGATATGCATGATATGAATAAATCAACATTTTTAGCATTGAATCCCATCCCAGCACAATAGTTTTGAATACCATCAGAAAACATTTTGACCGTTTTCTCTAACTGTACTATATTTACTATTATGCAATAATATTTTTTGAACTCATCTAGAAGACGATTCATTAAAATAGCATGATATGACATCACGCAACAGTTCAACCTTGTACAATTATTTTTGGAAATTGACCTAAATTAGAATAAGGTCCTAACAAATCGTTTAATTATTTTAAAATTTAATTTAAATAATCCTATAACTTCAATCCTTGATAAAAGGTGTGTATGCTAATCGCTCTTCGTGTTATGTGGTAATAAGAAAATTGTTATGAAAAGATTTATTATTTCTATTAAAATAAAATATTTCGTTATAATCTACAACAGACATACATGAAACAAGTTATGGTTTAATAATATTGTTATACAAGAACATTAGATTGATATTAACATTTTTTTAAATGATCGATTATTCCCTATATTTCACTACGTATAAGTTATTACTGAGTACTACTAAGATGTTGGCAAAGTTTATTTCGGAACATGCAACACATGTATATTCAGGAAGAAGAGGTGATTAATTATTAGTGAAAGCATACCCTGAGAAGAAACTGCATTCTTTTGAACTCGAATATTTGGTAAACTTATTGGTTTTCTTATAGGAATGGAGAACTTTACGAGATAGGCAATGATTTATTTAATTTGGGCAACAGAATCGCAAGTCCTATTCCTCAAGTTTTCTTTAGTCAGAACTTTAATGGGATAGCATTAATTGTTCTTAAAAATTGATTTAGAAATGTTGCACATAGGTGTCTTTAGCCGAAGGCATTTGATGTGACAGTAAAATAGATTTTGCTTCCTTACAACCGATCGAACAGTAATAGTTTGTAATAAAATATTTTCGTCTTAACTTTTTATTTTGTTAAACAAATTAACATTTTAATAGACCTAAACTAAACTGTACCATTACCCTTACAAAGACAATAGTTGTATCGATATAGGACACACCAAGCACTTAATTCATTTTCTGATTCAAAATAAGAAAAACATCGCTTAGAGAGGTGTTTTAAGAGGGTCTGGTCCTACGTCATTGTAAATAGCTAATTTATCAGAACTGAAAACTGCAAAAAACCACAATAACTTCTATTGTATCAAATAATTTATTTTAGAGTTGAAATATGTAAAAAATCCGCAGCGTCAAATCAATTGAAACAATGTTATATTTACATTCAATTGATTTAACGCTGCGAATTTTTTACATATTTCAACTCTAAAAATATGAAGGGGCTGAAATCTCAAGCTCTGGGATATCAAGACTTAGGTTTTGGTTAAGGATTTTGATATAGTTTTCGGCATAAAACTTTTATGAGGACATTTTTTTTAGTAATCGGCAGCGATATATATTAAACGTAAAACTCTTTTTAAAAGTACAAGTATTTTATCTCTGTTTAGAAATTTATTACAAAACTAACACGAAACATCAATTCGTTGCCGGAAAATTATGACAGATCATATATTAACATAATTTACTGAAAAGATGATACACTCAGCAAACTACTCAAAAACCTCTTCATTCAGCGTTTCGAGAAAATATTATAAAATCATAAATTCATATTTCTTTCAAAATTCCAAAAATATTGTAAAAATTAAATAAAATAATTTTTTTTTTCAAATTATAAAAATATTGCAAAAATTATTACAAAATCAAAGATTAAAACTTTGTTCAAAAATTCTAAAAATATTGCAAAAATTATAACAAAATCAAAAATTGAAACCTTTTTCGAAATTCCAAAAATATTTCAAAAATTAGAATAAAATCAAATATTTAAACTTTTTTTTAAATCATATTCCCTAAACTCTTAAAAATTCAAAATTCAAACTTTTCCAAAATTCTAAAAATATTGCAAAAATTATAATAAAATCAAAAATTGAATCTTTTTCAACATTCTAAAAATATTGCAAAAATTATATCAAAATCAAAAATACAAACTTTTTTTAAAATTCCAAAATTATTTCAAAAATTATAACAAAATCAAAAACTATATACTTTTCGGCATAAAACTTTTATGAGGACATTGTTTTTAGTTTTGGGGAGCGATGTATATCAAACCTAAAACTCTTTGTTAAAGTACATGTATTTTTTTATCTCTGTTTAGAAATTTATTAAAAAACATTAAACATTAAAACATTAAAAAACATCAATACGTTGCCGCAAAATTATAACAGATCATAAATTAACATAATTTAATGAAAAGATGACACAATCAGCAAACTACTCAAAAACCTCTCCATTTAGCGTTTCGAGAAAATATTACAAAATCAAAAATTCATATTTCTTTCAAAATTCCAAAAATATTGTAAAAATTAAATAAAATCAAAAATTCAAACTTTTTCCAAAATTTCCAAAAATATTGCAAAAATTATAACAATATCAAAAATTGAAACTTTTTTCAAAATTCCAAAAATTATAATAAAATCAAAAATTTTAAATTTTATTAAAATTCTAAAATTATTATAAAAATTCTTACAAAATCAAAAATTGAAACTTTTATTCAAAATTCTAAAAAACTATATAAAATTCAAATTTCACAAATTCAAAAATTCTATTTTTTTTTTCAAAATTCTAAAAATATCGCAAAAATTATTACAAAATCAAAAATAACAAATATTTTTCAAAATTCCAAAAATATTCATGCTCATTACATTTCATGTCATGGAAATATTAAATTTATTTTCCAAAAACTTGGCTTAAAAAATAAATGAAAATCTTTTTTTTGACACACTTGAGAATATTTGTTTGACAAACTTATAATGCAATAAAATTCTCAATAATAATAATTTCATGTTCAATTACTTTTAACATTTCATACAAATAATTAATTTTTTTTTTTCCCAAAAAAATAAAAGAAAATCATTCTTTTCACACACTTGACGACATTTTTTTGTCAAACTTATAATGCAATAATCAAGATTTTGGTCTCACATACCAATCCCGTCATGTTCAATTACATTTAACATTTCATTCAAATAATTAATTTTATTTTTTTCCCAAAAAAAATAAATGAAAGTCTTTCTTTTGACACACTTGACAACATTTTTTTAACAAACTTATAATGCCATAATTCTCAATAATAATAATAAAATTTCATGTCATACAAATAATTAATTTCATTTTTTCCCAAAAAGTTGTGTAAAAAAAATGAAAATCATTCTTTTGACACACTTGACAACATATATTGACAAACTTATAATGCAATAATCTAGATTTTGGTCTCACATACCAATTCCGACCATCAAGTTTCTCCAAATTCAATGTTCCTGCTCGTAATCACTTAAAATGAACGTGTTTTAAGCCAAAAATATGCAAATTTCCTTGTTTTGACACACATAACGATTTTTTTGACACACTTTCGGGAGAACTATTGAACACATCGTCATACCATTGAGTATACCTATTTTAAGAAACAAAAGTTTTTGAAATCCCTCCAGCCGTTTTCTAGATTTCGTCGGTTGTGACGGCCGGCCGGCAGACAGACATACATTTTTTTTTTGCTTTTTTAGAATCAGTAGGTCCTAAAACGTCGAGAAATGCCAAAAAAAGTGAGGGTAAGAATTTGAATTTTGACTCATGAATGCAATACTTAGGTTTTTCCAAAACTGAAGTAATATTATTCAGCAAGTCAGATATCAAAATCAAACTATAATTATATAATTTATGTTGTTTAAATTATCTTTATCAGGGTGTGTCACAACTTCGATGATTTCTAGTTATATTCTCAAGAGTTCCTTTTAACTGTTATATGTGTAGTATATTTTAGGAAGATATTGCTTGAAGTTTTACCAGACTTTGTCTTAGTTGCCCTTTTCCAATTTTCCAACAAACCGAAAATATATAGAAAACTAGGATTTTGTTAAAGTGTAAAAGGGAAACCAATTATCCAGATTAATAGATTTTACATCGAGTGGCCTAATGTTTGTGTATTAGCTCTCGCGCTACCAACATTTTTTTGACAAAGTTTATTATGTAATAGGAATTAAAATGTGTGCCACAACAACATATAGAATCCTTTTAAGACCTATGTCACACAACAACATCCGTTCACAAGAAGTTTTGTTGGACGATGTGACGTCACACGTTAACTTGTATCAGATTTATAACATTAGCATTTGTAGGAAATTTCACAACTCTGATACTGATTGAATCTGTATTATATAAAAACATTTCGTTCAATTCGTTTAAAGGCTCTGGTTCGATTTCCGACGAAGATCAATATTCCTGTATATTTTTCAGAATATAATTTTTCAGACTACGTAGATATGTGAACCGTTCTGAACATTTTTTAGGCAAAAATCTAAGGAGTTTCCAAGTTATTATAGAGTAAATGGTGGATTTTAATACTAAACATTATTACATAAAAAATAGCTTGTCTGGAATAAAAATAAAGCGACTAAACAATTTTAGAAACTTGAACTAGTCTGCTTTAATATCGTTTAGATTCATTAATCGTTTAGAACATTTGGTCACGTTTATGGCTCTGGAAATTTTTTAATCAAACAGTCTATAAAAAATGTCTGGGTTACTATAAAGTATAAAGAAAATCATTAGGTTATTGACACATCATAAAACAAACAAGTCTTATTTATGTTGGTTTAAAGGCGGTGAAAAGTTTATTTCCGTTTCCGATTTTAAACCAATATTTATATTTAACCTATCCTACTATTATTATTTTTTTCCAATTTATATTAATCAGCAATATGCAAATTTTAAATTCACATTTGAGAATATGTACAAAAAATATTTAATTTCGTTTTTTCAAGAATATAAAACCTTACATGGATCAATAGTTTTGTTTTAATAAAATTATTCTGAATTAATTCTCTTATGTCAACCTTAATTCACGAAAACAAATTAAATAACATAATAGCATGTTAACATGTTAAATATTAGCTGGATAAACGATGAATTTAAAAGGATAACACTATACCCATACACTCCTTGTTAATATAAATTTGTGGTTATATATATATATATATATATATATATATATATATATATATATATATATATATATATATATATATATATATATATATATATATATATATATATATATATATATATATATATATATATATATATATATATATATATATATATATATATATATATATATATATATATATATATATATATATATATATATATATATATACATATATATATATTCGGTAATGACTTATGACGTCTATTAGATCTTTTTGCCAATATATTTGGTTACATAAAAATATATGGATAGCAAAAACACTATACCGTCTCTCAATTATGTGATATGTCTATAAATATTTAGGATATTTGAAATCGTTAGATATTCTCATCTAATGCCTTAAATACAAAAGCAGTGAGTGGTTTGTATTTTACTTAATTTTCCCCGCCCAACACTCATGTTATTGATATGAATAGACTAACCCGCAAGATAAAACATTTTTTAAATCAAATAACGCTATTTGATTTATTTTTTCATAGGGAAAATATTTTCTTTTACGTCTGAAAAGATGTTCTGCAATTCATGAAACGGAAGGAGATTCAATTCAAAGGATAACTCCTCGTACATAATAAAAACGTATAGATATTTATCTTGCAATGTTTTAGGTCGGTCACGTCAAGAAGATTTGTTATCTCATGCTGTAGTCTGAACCAAAAATATTTTTCACACCAGAACAAGAAGAAAGACAAGAATATAAAAATCCGAAAAAAAGACTGTAGCGTGTGTGTTTCACGAATAATATTGACTTCTGATCCTGTATCCATTTTCAATTCAATAAAAGAATTATTTGATTGTTGTTCCCTTTAGCCATGAATTAAAAGTGTTTATATTTAAATAAAATGTTTCTTTTAAATTAAATTAATACAAACACAAAAAGACTTTCCACGGACATAGAGCTACTCTTTTCCGAAAGCATTTTCAAAGGTTGGTTTCACAACTGCTATATACCTTCCAGAGAGGACCGAGCAATTGAATTACAGGTGTTGAAACATACAGGTGTTGTCGACTCCTGCACTAATGAGTCGAAAATTAATGAGAATGTCGGATGTGGAGTATTCTTAAAAAAGAATTAAATTTAAACTTCTTTTCCGCCTGCAGACCCGCCGCAGGAATCTCTTGTTGATTATCCCTGCAGTATCTTTCAGGTTGAACTTGCAGCTATAAAAGAGGCCACAGACTGGTTGAAGTATAATGTAATATCTGTTAGAGATATCGCCATTTTTATGGACAGTCATGCTGCAATCAAGGTTCTAGAGTCAAGCCTTACCACGTTAAAAGTAGTATAGAACTATCTAACATCTCTAAAGAGAAATTAAACTATCCAAATTTTGTGGATGCTATGGCATTCCGGTATAGAGGAAATTTGAAGACCGACGAACTACCCATACTTCTATATGCCAAAAAACATGATGTGGTACCTAAATACACAAAATGCATTTGATTATATTCAATATCAACCACATTCTATTAGACCAACAACAACATTGAATATTCAATATTCTTTCAATTCATTTTTTCGAATTTTAATTTTAAATAATTTGATTTGAACAGTAAGAAAATCAAAGCATAAATTTTGCGCTCGATACGGTTCATTGGCTTCTAACGTTACGACAATATACCCTCTCTGACTTCAAATACAATGACTTAATGTATATTTATCTGATTTATTTCTTTTGTTTTTGTATTTATTATTTTTAATATTCTTACCAAAAATGCATGATAAGTAACTGGCCAACTTTTAATTTCCCATTTTTAAAGTCGCCTTCAAAACATTAAGTCAAATGACTTGATGTTGTTAATGCGTTCTTTTGAATTATCGAATCTCCAAAACTTATCATGGAATGTATTCTTCTTCTTATTAGGTATTACATATTATAAATATACAAATTTTCAATTTTTTTTCAAAAATATGTAGTTTGATACACTATATTATATTTATTACTTTTAACATAAGTCCTAACCCTCGTCATACAGATAAATTATAAAATATTATATTTTATTCCAATTAATTAAATTTTTTTTCTTTACATTTTTTTCAGTTGATTTGACTCTTTATTTAAATCCACATTCAAAATCGTAATAAAACAAAAATTAAAAGGAGATTTAATTAAAACAAAAGGAGACTGAAATTATTTAAAGAATAAATCCAGACAAAAAGAAAAATTATTTTAAAATCGTTATATATAGATTAATTGGTCGGATATTAAAAAATCAAACATCACTGATATAGTTAAAAGGCAGATTTAAAAAAAAAATAAAAACATGTCGTCTTCCAGCGAAACACAATCATCGATCGAACAAAACAATGAACCAAGTGATATGAACCAAAAACATAATATTATTGCCAAAAATATTCAAAATCCAAACAGAATCAATGAAATAAATATAGAACGAAATACAACGCTAAAATTAAAACCCCCGCCAATTCCACTGAAACGTAAACAGAAAACAAAAGATGAGATAATATTAACTTCAAGTGAAAATATATTAAATAAACCAACGACAGGAGTTAAATCTAAAGTAGAAATATTAAATCGGGATAGTTTAAGTTATAGTTGTAATAGTAATAGCATAAATATTGGTGTTAAGAGACAAAAAATTGATCATAATATAAAACCGAAAGAGTCAGTTCCAATAGTGCCAACAGAAGAACGACTAAATATTATGAATAGCGATAGTCAAAAAGTCACTGGTAAACCACCAATTCCACCAAAACCCGATAAAACAATAATCACACAAATTATGAAAGTAAATCAACCAAAAATGAAAAAGAAACTGGAAGAAACAAATAATTTATTGGTTCAGAAGTTGAATGCGTTGGCGGAAAAGTTACGTCTGGAAAATGCTGATTTAATGAAAGCGTTAAATAATGAGAAAGGTGCTGTTAGGACATTAAGGTAAAATATAATCATTTAATTTAATTTATTTCAATAACGTTCTTTTATTGTAGGGCTCAAAGTAACGCAGAAAATCGACGTGCAAAATTAGAATCAAAACAGTTGCATGATGCAATTTTAGCACAAAATAAATTGGTGACAAATAGAAAAGATAATGCGAATGGGAATAAATCACTAGAGCATAATAAATTAAATCAGGAAATAGGTGCATTGAAAGATGCGATTAAAATACTAGAAGAAAAATTAAATGTAAGCAAATGCCTGTTAATATAATTATTACTAACGTTTCTAGGACGATTTAATTCGTACAAACCCACTAGATACAATGCAATTCGAAATTTTTTTTTTTTTTTTATTAATATAAAAGAACAACTGAGCTACGCTCATCTAGTAATTTACATTTCATATTTATAGCACATTTTTTGGGGTGTAACCCATTGGTTAGTCCCATTTACATTATTTTATTAAGTATGCTTTTGATTATAAAATCAAATCTAGTGGCTTCGTTCTTTTAAACCTTCGGTCAGCAATGGGCACATCCATTAGCTGGCGTATTTCAATATTTTCATGTACGCGTATACGCGTGGTGTGTTTAATTGCATATTTTTTTATTTCATCCTTCACGAACTCTATCTTTAGGTCCCTATGGATGTCTCCGTTTCTGATGTACCACGGGGCATTAACAATGCAACGCAGCACTTTGTTTTGGAACAACTGGATGATTTTCGCGTTCGATTTCTTAGTACAGCCCCATAGCTGGATGCCATACGTCCACACTGGTTTCAGTATTTGACGATACAGAAGCAGTTTGTTTGGAATAGATAGTAATGAGTTTCTACCAAGTAACCAGTACATCTTTCTAAATTTCAAATTCAGTTCTTCTTTTTTCTTTTTAACATCTTCCTTCCATCTCAGTTTAGCATCTAGAGTCATACCTAGATATTTTGCTGTGTTTGCGTAAGCAACTTGTGTTGAGTTGATTTTCAGAGGTATTTGGCTTATTTTTTGGTTAGTGAAGTTAACATGAGAGGATTTTGTTTCATTCAGCTTAATTCGCCATCTTTTTGTCCAGTTGTGGATTTTATTAGTAGCGTATTGCAGTTTGCTAGTTGCTTCTTCTACGGTTTTTCCGGCAGACAGTCTCACCCCGGTGCACCAATATATCATAAGATCTAAGACTGCCTGGGTTCGTTCACCGACAGTTTTATCTCTCATCATGACTGCGTCTCTTGGGGATTTCAACGGAACGATCGATTTGATTGCCCAAATCCTTTTGTTGGAGGAGTTTATTCTGTTGACTAGCTTGTCCGCAACCAACGGATCAAAGTTTTGTATGTTTTACTGTTCCAAGCTCACGCATATAGAGCTCGGAAAGAGAGTCTGTAATAGTGTCTCTAGAGTTTCACTGCAGCTGGTGGTGTAGGTACCGTCAAATCTGCAGGTTGAAACCAGAGGATTTGTGTGGTCAGACGGAAGTAATTCTTGGAGTCGATCTGCAGGCGGTAGACTGTCAATCGTTAAGCATAACTCTCACCACCAAGGTACATCTCTGGTTTTTCTTTACTTATTAAAGTTATATTGATTATGAATAGTTAATTAACATTTAATTTACAAAACAAAATTATTGACAGCTGTCTTAATTTAAAATATAGTGACGCGTTATCTGAAATGGATCTAAATATTCGAGACATGTTACGACCCGCACTTTCTTTCTAAGTATCGGATCGTTTAAGATTTTTTAATTCAACTTATCAAACGTTAACTTGTGACACCAATTTCCTTTTATTATAATCGACTCTTTGAAAAATTGAAGCGGATAAAGAAAAATAAAAAGTAGGCTGTCGCGGGACACCCAGCAGATGTGAAACATAAAAGTTGATAGTGCAATTTATAATATATCAATCAATCAATTTTTTTCAATTTTACAAAACTAACACACACACACACATACAAGTACATAGCCCATTGGGAGGTAAAAGATAGCTAGATGGTGACAAAGACTACTGTTTCTTTGGTATTAGTATTAACAATACTGTACAATAGCGAGCTACTTAAAAGGAAGAACTGTGGTCTATAAGAAGTAATATAACAGGGGGGGTGAGGTGCCCCATGAATCGAGGTGACAAAGCCCAATGAGTGGGGCTGCTCTAGCAAGGATTATGCCAATCAATGGCAGCCCTAAACAACCGATCGGGAAGCTTCTCGGTAGTGTTAGCACATCAATATAAATATATGTGGCACCCATATGTGCCTCAGCGGTGAAAACACCATCTCATGTTTGACCTATCAAAACGGCCTACAGACTGACATGGTTATGCATATGCTGCGCTTTCCGGACGATGTCTAATGAGGTCGTAAATATTATTACGAGTAGGATGTCGATCGATTTTACAGCAAAAGGTTCTGCATATAACATCACAGAGTGGTAGTGGTCAACGAACACGACAAGACTTCATCAAAGATCTTTGATGTAAAAGCAACAAAGCCACAGGAAACACGGTGACATCAACCATTACTTGACGTAGATGATTTCAGGCCATAGATGTTTCCGTGAGTACTTATACAAGTATAAGCACGTAACGGAGCCACACGGACCAAATTCACGGCAAATACACGACTTAATGAACAGCATATGGAAGAATCAATCACTCCACTTAGTCTCATGCAATTTACACTGAGCTGAAAAGTCAACTGGGAATGGGAGAATGGGCGAATGAGATCATCATAGGTATGATGAAACCGCTGAGACAAGACGAACGAAGAGCAGTTATGCTCAACACTACGCAGCAAAACCACGACAACACATTATAATACACAAGAGGGCTCAACCCCTGTCTTGCGATGGAATGCCTTAATTGGTGGTACCGAAGGGATACAACAGAATCACGAGCAAAAGAGATAGTTTTACACAGTAAAACACACACATAAACATACACATGTACACACGAATAAGTTCCAACACCGAATTATCGAAATTTGAATTTTTTGTATTACAATTACACCAACACAGAATTATGAATAAAATTAATAAAGTTCAAAATAATTTTCATTCTTATAAAATTTAATTGTTTTTGAGAAAATATGACATGCTGTTCAAAATATTTACTATTTTTCATTAGGCGTGATGGCATAAAATTGTTATACCGTTTTTCGTGACGGAAAAACCATTTGTTTTTTTCAATTAAGTCGCTGAACAAACTTGTAAATTAATGTTTATGTTTAGTTGCAGCACAAAATCTTTCTCTCGTTTTAAATTTTATTCAATAAAAAACCGATATAAATTTATTATTTTTATTATAACATCAACTAGATTTAATTTTTTTTTATTTATATGTACAACATTTATTTTATTTTGATTTTATTTTATTTCGGAAAAATATGAACAAACGCTTTAAGATCACAAGAGAGAATGAGAATATTGAAAATATACTAAAAGGTTGCAAATTTGCTGTTCGCTTACAAAATAAAAAATGTAGATGAATTCTAAATGAATTCCGCTACGCTTAATACAGGGATTCTCATTCGTTTAGGATCGTCCATATTCCCCGCCATTAAGGAATTTAACAAATTCTTAATAACAAAAAACAAATAAATACTGACTGCTAAGTGAAACAATTTAGCATGTTTTTCTCTACTTTAAGCAAGAATGAATGAAAAAATTTTAAATCTTAAGACAAGACCTATAGATAAACAGTGAATTAAGTTAGGTATTACAATGAATTTGTGATAATTGACTAAAATAGACTGAATATAAATAACATGATTTTGACATTATGAATTGACATTAAGCAAATATTTAAATAATATTGCCAAGATTAAAAATCTATACAATTATTGTAATTAAATATATAACGAACATAGTAATTAAAGAATTATAAAGGAACTAAATAACTAGATTAAATCGTTTGGTAATTTATTTAGTATTACGATGATGGCCTTTTGAATGTGCCAATTGATGTCTTAATGGTAGCCCAACCCTCATCACATTATCGCTGCCAGGATGAAAATCGATCACTCGACCCATACACCATTTGGAAGGTGTTATATTTTGTTCTTTGATCAGAAGGAGATCGCTTTTTTCAAGATTTGATTGTTTTATCTGCTATTTCGGGCGTTGTTGAAGGCTGTGATGTTAGCGAATATGCCATTGTTTCCAAAACCCCTGCACGTTCCCGGACAATCCCTCATTAGATGTCTTGAAATATTTATTGTATGCAGATAACAGGTAACATATTTGTGGTAGTGATAAGGAACCATGTTTTTACAATCAACAATCCAATATTTATGAAGTAGTAGGTTGGTTAGAAATATCAGATCAGCATGTAAATATCGAAGATGTTCTTCATTAATCATTCGTTGACTTAATAAATGACCTTCAGGAATAATAGGATGTTTGGCGTTATATGCGCAATCCAGTTTTGACAATCGACTTCCTACGCTCAAAATACTTTCACTGACTCTTGTGGATATATATAGTTGAACTAATCTTCTTTTAGTTGCTGATTTAGTTAAACATGCGAACGACCGCGGAATATGTAATTTTTTAAAGGGGCTCTCTTTTACGAAATTAAATTGTGAATCTGAATCGAGAAGTGCGCGCGCGGTTAACATTTGACCGAAATTGCCACGAACGTATACGAGTGCGGTAGGTGATAAACCGAATTGTGATCTTGCGACTTTGTATGACTGAATACTGGAACTTTCGGTTGTAGATGAAATTGTAGATGAAAAATTCGAATTATGTAATAAAGGTTGGAAATCCGAACCCAATGGAAGAGTTGATATTATAGGTGGTGGTTGAAGCTTTAATATTTGTGTTATTGGTTTTGAAGCTAATAGTGGTGATTTTAACGTTTGTTCCTTTGAATGATAATCGAAATGTTGTAATATATCATGTCTTTGATTACATTGATGACACGATTGTAGTGATTTGAAAGAATTGACTGAATGTCCTTTTTGTAAACGAATGTTATAATATACTTGGTAGTCAGTGACTAATTCACGTCCTGTTGAAATATGAAATTTTTTAAATTTGAAACATCTTCCTAATAAATGCGAATGATTACAGCACGGCAGGTTTGACTTCTGTTTATATCTGTAGTTATATATTGAGAATGTACTTGCACATGTAAAAGTGTACTTTCTTTGTGTATATAAGGCTAAATTTGCTGCGCCTTTTCTTCAATTTTATCTAATAGTAGATGAATCAGCCCTTGGTCTCGTCCTTCTGCTTCAGCTTCTGAATCTCTAGAATCTCGGCTTATTTCATTACACGCGTTGTAAAGTTTACGAAGTGGTCTCGCTAAACCATTTGATGACGATGGTTGAGTTGTAAATGAAGACGTTAAAGTTTTTAAGATTGGTTTGTCATATCGTTGCTTTAATTTTTGCCATGCCTGATCATAATCATATCTTGCATCGGTAACTGGTGAAGCTGGTTCTCCTATTAATAATTCTTTTAGCAATTGAAATTTTTGACAGTTAGATAACGTTTCATGATTATGTATTGTAGAGACATATGGGTCCTGAAAGGATGGCCATTTACTGGAATCACTATCAAAAATATCTATGTTTATTTGCGGAAGACAAATATTTTGGCCTGGATTTTTATACACAAAACTGTAGTTGTTTGCTGCAAATTCTTCCAGAAACAAACGTTGCTGTTTACATAATTTATCAAATTCGGATAGTTCAACCGAATCATACGGATTTTCTAAGGATAATTTATCTTTCATCCACTTAGTCATGAAGACCTTACATTCATAATAACTCTCTTCAAATTCATCACTCTTCGAAGGTGCGGTTGCATCTAAAGTTAATAATTTGTCTTCCACTTCATTAAATTCAGACCAATAATCATCAAGCTTTGTTAACCTAGCTTGTACTGATTCTATCGATGCTTCGTTAGGAAGTGCTGTTAAATAATCCCTAAAGTTTGTAATTGAACTAAGAATGCGTTCACGAGAAACAATTAAAATTGATGTCATCTTTTTAGGTTAGTAAATTGATCGATATAAACAAAATAATTGGTAGTTTGTATTTGTAAATACCAAAAATTAATAATTCTTCCTTGTAAATTAAGACAGTTATTAATAATGCTTATAAATCTGTAATTAATTTGACTGTATATTTAACTTCATAGACTAGAATTTTTTTTAAGCTTTGGCAAAAAGTAACAGATGCAGTTTTAATAGATTTCTAGAAGTTAGTTAAATTTACATATATAAATCATATGCATATACATATATACATATAAACTCCAAATTTGGTTAAATATTTTAATTATTATAATTAATTATTAATATTTTAATTAATAGGAATTAATATTCCAACATTTATTTAGTATCGTATCATAAAAAAAAATATAAATGTTGCAAGTTGCTTTGGATATTAAATCAAATTAATCGAAGTTGTGGTAAATGTACCAATAAAATAAATGAAAATAAAATGTATGAATGATACTTATCGATAATTGATTTGATGCATCTCAATGACGGGGTTCTCTGTTCCCGTTGATCAATATTTCCCACGCGGTGCAAAGAAGCAAAATGGCAAAATAATAAAGGTGATCAGGATGAGAACCAAATTCATGATAGATGAGTTGATGTGTCTGAATAATGGGTTTCTCCGTTCCAGTTGATCAATATTTCCCACGCGGTGCACAGTAGCAAAATGGCAAAATAATCTGTGATCAGAAGGAGAATCAAATTCAGATAGATGAGTTGATGCGTCTGAATAATGGGTTTCTCCGTTCCAGTTGATCAATATTTCCAACGCGGTGCACAGTAGCAAAATGGCAAAATAATCTGTGATCAGCAGGAGAATCAAATTCAGTGTTGCTTCGAAAATATATGGAACACAATGGTAAATGCGTCTGCACTACCATTTACAATGGTAAATATATCCGCATGGAGGGATCAGTTTTTATTGTTTTGAAATTTTTTTTTATTTTTGATCTACGGGTGTGACAACCCCGCGTACTCCAGTCCCTGCTATTGGCATACAAGTTAACGTGAGATATCACATACCATTGGCAATAGCAGTGAGATATCACTAACCAAGGTGACATCTTAGGGGTGGTGGCGGATGAACTGTATTCAGTCAACGGTAGCACCCTCAATTTTAGCTGTGAAATAATCCTTGATGATGAGACGCTATTGCTTCATTGAAGAAACGAGCCGTCATATAACTATGTGTGGGCTTTAATCTTCAAGAAAGACAGAGCGTCACAGGATCAAGGAATATGCAACCGGCTGGATTATTGGCAACTACATTTTTGTTTTGTTTCAGCAAATTTTTGTAAAAATTTGCTATTCACTTTTTAATTTACTTTTATTTTTTCTATTCTATCATAAAATATTGGCCTATGTCATATTTTGTCAGTGATAGGATTTTTTGTTTAGTTATCCATTCTTTAACAAAAAATATAAAAAAACAAAAAAAGAAAGATTTACGTCCATCAACACCTTTGAACGTATGTTGTTGTGGGACCTTGGTCTTAAAAGGTTTTTATGTGTTATTGTGACACATATTGTAATTCCTACTACACAACACATTTTATTAAAAAAAAAAAAAAAAAAATTATCTAACTGCATCACTATGAGTCTGAATAACGGCGTTCTCTATTCCAGTTAATCAATATTTCCCACGCGGAGCACAGCAGCAAAAATGGCGAAATAATAAAGGTGGTCAGAATGAGAGCCAAATTCAGTTTTTTTTTCGCAAATATACAAATCACAATATTAAATTTTCGCGGACACGAATATATAAATGTCTCGATAATTTATATTAACACGCGACCGTATATCTGCGATCCGACTCGAAGGACCATGAACATCATTGTAAATTAATGTTTATGTTTAGTTGTAGCACAAAATCTTTCTTTTGTTTTAAATTTTATTCAATAAAAAACCGATATAAATTTATTATTAGGGTTCCGTTTTTTATACGGAACACAATTGGTGAGAGTAAAACGAGTTTTTCACAGTATATCGATTATCTCGTAAGCTATAAATGCTATGGACTTGAAATTTGAGGTGCGTATAAAACTAATCTGCTCACATGAAATGACGGATACAAATAAAACTAAAGTGGTTTTCGTTTGGTTTACAGGGGTTCGATGTGAGACCTTTGAGAAAATATATTTTTTTATAGATTCAAGTAGGGTATCATATGAAAGGGCTTCATTTCAGTATTCCTTAAAAATTAATTTTGGAATTTTACACCTCACCATTTTTTGTATAATTTTTAATAATGACGTTTTTTTCGTGTTTTCTTACCTCGATTAGCTCCGAATCTAACTGATCGAAAATTTTCAAATGTATTTGGAATGATAAGAAAATTAGTACGTTTTTAATAAAAAATATAAAAAAGTGTCATATTCTCATACTTAGATTTATTAAGGGGGTGGATATGAGGAGGGGTAAAATCACTATTTAAAATGGGGTCAAGTGGGGTGTCATTTGAAAGAGCACTTTATTTAGAAAACATAGCAATTTTTTTTAGAATTTTGCGATGCACAGTTTTTGAGTTATTTTCAAAAAAGTGCAAAATTCAAACCGTTCCCCCCACTACGTTTCGACACTGATTAACAGAAAAATCTGTAAAAATTCTCAGAGTTAGGAAATTCGGTAAATTTTGTATGAAAATTATAGAGAGGTCTCAAATAATTAAATTTCTGTGTGTTTAGGGGACCGGTGTAAAGAGGGTAAAAAAAAATTTTTTTGACCCAAGCGAGTGGGGTGTCATTTGAAAGAACACCTAATTTAGAATTTGTTTCAATTTTTTTAAGAATTTTGCGGTGCACAGTTTTTGAGTTATTTTTAAAAAAGTGCAAAACTCAGACCGTTCCCCCCCCCCCCCTACGATTCGACACTGATTGACAGAAAAATTTGTAAAAATTCACAGAGCTAGGAAATTTAGTAAATTTTGTATGAAAATTATAGCGAGGTCTCAAATAATTATATTTCTGTGTGTTTAGGGGACCGGTGTAAAGAGGGTAAAAAAAATGTTTTTGACCCAAGCGAGTGGGGTGTCATTTGAAAGAACACTTAATTTAGAATTTGTTTCAATTTTTTTAGAATTTTGCGGTGCACAGGTTTTGAGTTATTTTCAAAAAAGTGCAAAATTCAGACCGTTCCCCCCCCCTACGTTTCGACACCGATTGACAGAAAAATTTGAAAAAATTCACAGAGCTAGGAAATTTAGTAAATTTTGTATGAAAATTATAGAGAGGTCTCAAATAATTATATTTCTGTGTGTTTAGGGGACCGGTGTAAAGACGGTAAAAATAAATTTTTTTTGACTAAAGCGAGTGGGGTGTCATTTGAAAGAGCACCTAATTTAAAATTTGTTTCAATTTTTTTAGAATTTTGCGGTGCACAGTTTTTGAGTTATTTTTAAAAAAGTGCAAAATTCAGACCGTTCCCCCCCCCCTACGATTCGACACTGATTGACAGAAAAATTTGAAAAAATTCACAGAGCTAGAAAATTTGATAAATTTTGTATGAAAATTATAGAGAGGTCTCAAATAATTATATTTCTGTGTGTTTAGAGGACCGGGGTAAAGAGGGTAAAAGAAAATCTTTTTGGACCCAAGCGAGTGAGATGTCATTTAAAAGAACACCTAATTTATAAATCAATGCAATTTTTTTTAGAATTTTGTGATGTAAAGTTTTTGAGTTATTATCAAAAAAGTGCAAAATTCAGACCGTCCCCCCCCCCCCTACGTTTCGACACTGATTAACAGAAAAATCTGTAAAAATTCACAGAGTTAGGAAATTTGGTAAATTTTGTATGAAAATTATAGAGAGGTCTCAAATAATTATATTTCTGTGTGTTTAGGGGACCGGTGTAAAGAGGGTAAAAAAAAATGTTTTTGACCCAAGCGAGTGGGGTGTCATTTGAAAGAGCACCTAATTTAGAATTTGTTTCAATTTTTTTAGAATTTTGCGGTGCACAGGTTTTGAGTTATTTTCAAAAAAGTGCAAAATTCAGACCGTTCCCCCCACTACGTTTCGACACTGATTAACAGAAAAATCTGTAAAAATTCACAGAGCTAGGAAATTCGATAAATTTTGTATGAAAATTATAGAGAGGTCTCAAATAATTATATTTCTGTGTGTTTAGAGGACCGGGGTAAAGAGGGTAAAAGAAAATGTTTTTGACCCAAGCGAGTGAGATGTCATTTAAAAGAGCACCTAATTTATAAATCAATGCAATTTTTTTTAGAATTTTGTGATGTAAAGTTTTTGAGTTATTATCAAAAAAGTGCAAAATTCAGATCGTTTCGCTCGTTACGTTTCGACGATGATTGACAGAAAAATTTTAAAAAATTCGCAGGGACAGGAAAATTTGTAAATTTTGAATGAAAATCATAGCAAAGTCTCAAATAACTATATTTCTGTGTGTTTAGGGAATGGGTGTGGGGAGAGTAAAAAACCACTTTTGACCCAAGCGAATGGGGTGTCATATGAAGGAGCACTTAATTCAAGAAACATTACAATTTTTTTAGAACTTGGCGGTGCACATTTTTTGTGTTATTGAAAAAAATATTTTTAGTATGCAGCCTCTCCACCCCCCTCTAAATTTCAACACTTGATTGACCGAAAAAATATTCAAATTTAATCCATTTACAAGCTGGCGAATCTTTCTTGAGTTACCATAAACATCTATGGATGAGATTTAACCTAATGTAACATTTTTTGAGTTATTTTTGATCAATGTGGATTTGATTCTAATTTACTATTGACATTTACGATTAAACATTAATTATTTTGTTATGCGTCTATGGTCTGGAAATATAAGGACATTACAACACATCTTTTTGTCAATAGTTTTTGATATTGTGTTCTTTTACATTCACAGAACCCTTGACGAGCGAATTTTATTCGCACTTGTCTGACTTTTTAGGTAGATTTCATATAAAAATCTATTAGGTAGCCTATTGCAATGGGCTTCATCTCGGAATTTCGGAAAAATTTTTGTGCCAAACGACTATATATGATAAGCGGAGACGAAAAAACAAAAAAAAAAAAAAATTTTTATATATATATATATATATATATATATATATATATATATATATATATATATATATATAAATATATATATATATATATATATATATATATATATATATATATATATATATATATATATATATATATATATATATATATATATATATATATATAAACGATATGAGATATAACGAAAACGACCGGCACTCTCACGGTCGCTTTTGTTGAGGTAGATCAAAAAAATTTTCTGTACTTGTGTGTTCTAATAATGTCTTGGACAAGTTCGTGAATCAGCAAAATCCGACACGTGGTTAAGAAACTAGAGGCTTTTTTCTGAAAAAAATTGATTTTTTAAAACCGTTATAACGGCCGTTTGGATACTAATATTTCAAAAAATTTAACAAATTTAGAATTTTTGGAATCTTTTTTATCAATTTGTTTTAAAAGTAGACCTCTGCAGTTAGAGGTTCCTGAGTGGGCGGCTCCAACAAAAAAGTTGCAAAAAAATTTTTTTTTAAAACAACCGGCACTCTCACGGTCGCATTTATAAGGCCAGATCAAAAAACCTTTTCTTAAAATGTGCGTTTTATTAATATCTTGGACAAGTTCGTAAATCAGCCCAATCCAACACATGGTTAAGAAACTAGAAGCTTTATACTAGAAAAAAACTCTGTTTTTTAGATCCGTTATAACGGCCGTTTGGATTCTAATATTTTTAAAAACTTCATAAATTTAGAATTTTTGAAACCTCTTTAATCAGTTTCTTTCAAAAAAAAGAACTCTGCAGTTGGAGGTTTCTGAGTGAGCGGCTCCAACAACAAAGCTTGTAAAACACAAAATGCGTTTGAATCAACCGGCGCTCTCACGGTTGCATTTGTCAAGCCAGATCAAAAAACCTTTCTTAAAAATGTGTGTTTTATTAATATCTTGGACAAGTTCGTAAATCAGAAAAATCTGACACATGGTTAAGGAACTATAGGCTTTATACTAGAAAAAAAAGTAGTTTTTTTAATCCGTTATAACGGCCGTTTGGATACTAATATTTTTACAATCTTCATAAATTTAGAATCTGTGGAAACATTTTAATCCGTTTCTTATAAATATAAACCTCTGCAGTTAGAGATTTTTGACTTGTTGGCTTCAACAAAAAAATTTGCAACAATCCCCAACTACAATTTCCAAAAACCTTATAACAGTCAATGTCAACCTTATAACAGTCAAAAAAATAAAAGGTTTGAATAGAAGAAATTAATTTTTTTTTCTTAGAAATAAACTATTTTGATATTTTGCAGTAATTGCACGACATATGATATAGAGTGGGTTTGTGTCATAAATTGTCACACACATGTTCTGTGGTAGATTTTATATTTGTTTGTTGCAAAATTGGATAGATATAATTTTGCTTGTAGGTAGCTAATTATCTTTATAAAATTTGTTCGATATCTGTTTGAAATTAGTTTGTTTTGTTTAAACTAATCTGATACATCAGATTCTACTGGCACACAAAACTGTCTGATCTCGAAATCTACCTATTTCTAGCGGATATACGTGCCGCTTGGACTTTTTTTATTATAAGATCAACTAGATTTAATTTTTTTTATTTATATGTACAACATTTATTTTATTTTGATTTTATTTTATTTCGGAAAAATATGAACAAACGATGAACAAACGCTTTAAGATCACAAGAGAGAATGAGAATATTGAAAATATACTAAAAGGTTGCAAATTTGCTGTTCGCTTACAAAATAAAAAATGTAGATGAATTCTAAATGAATTCAGCTACGCTTAATACAGGGATTCTCATTCGTTTAGGATCGTCCATTGTTTGGCCAATAGATGTTTCACATCAAAAAGTCGTAAATTTTCCATAAAATTGTGGTTAGTTCTAGGTATTTTACCATTTACATTTGACTTGAAGTATTTTCTTCATACCTGAAATTATATACTGCACTTACGTAGAGGAGTGCAAGTAAAACAATTTATTATACATTACAACATTTATTTCCTTAAAACTTCTACATACTAACAAGAAATTATTTTAAATAGATAACTTGATTTCGTTTAATCTCCACTACTTTGTATAAAATTAATTCCATCAAAAATACCATTAGGCTTACAACAATTCCAATTAACCACAAATAAAATGATCCTTGCATTTGTTCAATTGTAAGAACAACCTTGATTTCTTTTCGCTCATTCGGATCAGTTGCTTCTTCATCGTTGATCAATTTCCCTCTAATTCGCGCCTGAAATTCCGATGTTACTGTCCAAAGTCTTACCAAACCACTTTCATAAAAACGACTTATCAGCTGATTCAATCGTCCCAGATATGGTGATCCCTTAGCAACAATATAAGTATTTGGAAAATATGTAAAACAATCCTTCATCTTATGATATAACGAACGACCTGTTCGTTTATCAAAGGTGTTTGACACAACGTAATTAGCTCGATGATTTTTCATAACATAAGCCGTATCGGTTATATTAGCTTGCAATAATGCCGTAAAAGTGGTTGAATTAACTGGAATCATTTGTGATGTTATCGTATTCCATAGATTCGTATCTAAACTCTCTTCCACAATCGTCATATGAGATGATTGGATCACGATTTTTAATCCTGATTCTTGTAACTCTTTTAACGTATCAATATCTGTTAAATATTTAGGAATTGCAAGTTTACTTACAAGTTTTCCTGTAAATGAATTTGTTATTAGAAAACTGTAGAAAATCCATCCAATTACTAACAGCCGTAATGGTATCGATGTTGGTATTTTCGTAATGGAATCACCAAAAAAACTTTGAATGATAATAAAATTAATTTCAGTCCATTGATAACGATAGTGCTCAGCTTTAAAATTGGTTATTTTAAGTTGAAGTTCTTGAATTAATTTATATAAAAATATTGTTGCGACTAGTGCTAGTAGTGTAGATAACCATGTTGTGATGGACATAGTTCGAAATAAATTGTAAACGATTGGAGCTATTGTTGCTTTTGGTGCTATGATGCATAAGTCATCACGTTCATAGGAGTATGTTGATTCAGCTTGATCTGATATATAGTTTTTGTTCATAAATCGGGCATTGAAGGAAAATTCTGTTCGATTTTGTATGATGTCTTTTCTACCACCGGTTGGACTGCCTGATAGTATGTTCCCGTAAGTTTCATTGTCTGATGGTTGAATATAATTGAAGGTTGCATTTAGTCTAAAAAACATTTATAAATTTGAATTTTTTAATAACTTGAGCTACTTCAACGAATCTTAATAGATCTAGTTTTAATCTTCAGTGGTTTGTTCCACTTCTAAAATCCTAGTTTGTAACAAACTAGTAACTACAAAACTACAAAAAATCTGCAAAAATGGAACGTTTTGTCAGTGTATGTAATGAGTTTATGGAACGTCTAACAGTGTATCGTCAATTTATGAGTTCATCTTCATCCAGGTATCCTACTATAATGATTAACTTTATTTGTTGTGTATATGGACGATCTTGGAGCGAGTCAGTTCGCCCAGAAGAGTAACTTCAAGATCTTTTTAGCCTTACCTGTGTATTTTTCAGAATAGCCTCAATTTGGCCATAGTCTTAAAGTCAGTTGTTTTAGGGACATAGTAGTGTGGTTACCTAGAAACAACTGAGACATTAAGCTTAACCAAACAAGTTTATAAAGCAAATAAAACTTTGTTTATTTTGAGCGTAATCTTTTTCAGGTTTGAATTGCCATCAATTGACCATATAGGATCGCACCTATGCATCTAATTTCATTAACTGTTTATATGAATTTGCCCTTAAAAATGAAAGAGCTTTTGATGTTCTTCCTTATAGTCCCATCTTGTTATAACAGTTCAGCATAAGATTTAGAGCTGCTAGGTTTTGTTCACCAACAGTCATGTGTACCTCTGAGCATAACCTAAATGAGGTCGTGGTATGAGCTAAACCATTGACATACCCTTCATTGTTAAATCCGAAATTGTTTAGTCTACTTAACGAATAATCAGAAACACCGACATATGGGCTACCTGAGTAATTATTATTTGCCTATAGAGTTTTGATAACTTTGCAGTAATTCTAAGCACAATTTTCTTTGGGGTCATTTCGATAAAAGCATGCAAGTGAAAATTTTCTAGGGCTTTTTGCATGTCCTTGTAATATTTTTATATTTGTAAATATGGCATAAAGTTGTCATATATGTTTTGTTCTGACTAGCACGCCTACTTCGAGTTGAGAGGGTGTGGGAATTGCAATCCCTAAAAAGATGTAAAACTTAACGTATTGGCCTGTATGGTTCATCTTTATTTGGTTTCTTTTCTGGTTTGGGTATGCATATGACCCAATAGTTTACCTCCATATGTGATGAATGTAGGTGGGGCTAATGTTATATTTAAATAGACTGTCAAGATATCGGATGATGGCGCTCAACTTCTTTTGGCAGAAAAACTGGAAAACATTTTTATCACTTCTGGAAATTTGTATGACGCAACGTATTGTTAGGAGTAATATGGTTATTGACTTTTTAATCTACATTTTTCATGGATTCAGTGATCTGTGTGATCAAACGCTTTTTGTTTTGGGAAACGAGCTACAATCTTCATCTTTGTAATTTTTTAACATCTTAACTTGGAACAGTCAACGCCAGTCAGTCAGTTTTAGACAACTAACTTCTGTAGACTAGCCGACTCTAAGCCTTTGACACAGTCGACTTAAAACAATTAATTATAAATATTGGCCCTCAGATTATTCAGTTATTCGAATGTTAATTTATCAGTTATCATAATTGAAAGATAATGTAACAGTTATCTTAATTGAAAAAAGAACGCAATATTTGTTCTAACACAATCAATTATTTAGTAGACGATTAGAAACGATTAGAAACGTTTCACCAAAAATTCTATTTAATCGTTTTAAAAAAAAAATTTCTTACCTTTGTTCAATCGTTTCAGCAAAATATCCATCTACTCCATTAAATCCTTTACCTACTCTCTTTGTAATTGCTCGAATACCGTCACTAAACATTGACACATTAATTGGTTTCCCATAGAAATCTAAAAGCTTGTTAGAAAAAAATTCACTGCAACTCCAAGTTTTTAAATTAATAACCTTAAATCCATCCAATCCAAACGGATCATACGTATACATCGCTTGAGTATCCATCAAAACAGCAATTACATTTAATATATTTTTATTCCATAAGATTTGAAAAAATTCCGTCATCCAGTCGTTTGTTTCTGTTGTAATGTTTTCAAAAATAAAAAAATGTTTCTTCATTTCTTTAGATTCTTCCTTCGAATCGATAATTTTATTAAAAATTATATTTAAATTTTTATCATTTTCATTAGTGATTAGAAAAATATTTGTTATGGTTAAAATTTCATCTGAATTTGTTTGATTTGAGTTAGTGTGACTATAAGTTTTTAATTGAATTGTTGATTTCTTACATAAGTTTAATTCTTTAATTATATTATCATTGATTGTTTCTAAACTTTTTGCTTCTTCGTAATATATATGAATTGATTTTGTTTCTAAACAGCAAATTGTTTCTATAACAATACTTCTTGAAGATTTGAAATTTAAATCGATTTTTAAACTTTTCACATTTTTATTTATTAAAATTATTAATATAAGTGATAATAAAACTTTTAATTTCATTCTATGTGTTGTAGGAATTATAACATTTAAATTTATATTAAAGAAAACAAAATTCTGTCTGGTTATATTATATAAGTTTGGAGATTTCCTTTGGGATTAAATTCGTTTTAAATGTTTGTGCTCACAAGCAATATTCTTTTGTAACAGAGAATCGTGTGAGAAGTCATATGTCAGAATGTTTGTATAACTAGTTTAAATATTTTGAAGGTTGTTTATAGCATATGATTTAAAAAGGTGTTCTGATGTTTTGGTAAGTAAGACAAGATAACTTACTTGATAAATAATTAAGAGAAAGTTTTTACTATCGATAATGTAAATAGTTGCTTTGAAATGAAATTGTTTTTGTTTCTAAGGAAAACAATAATTAGTTGCACTAGCATTGTTCTTTTTTTATACCAGAAGGGGACTGTCTATTCCGAAAAGAATCGTCAAAATCTGTAATCGGGTACCAGTTCACTAGGATTGTGCATCTTCAGGTGAATGCCTAGAGATCATAATGTTACATAAAATATTTTGTTGTTCCCCCTGATTAGTAAATGTGAATTTCGTCACCGGACCACGGGTAATGTTTATTTTGACAGTTATAGAACTAAAAACAAAACTTTGGATCAGCTAAAGTTCTTGTAACTTGACATGAGAGACATTGATCTAGAAATGAATCAAAACTACAAAGATCTACTTCAAGACGATGATTATTACAAATTATAAAACTAAATCTAACATTTGTTTGTCAAAATACTTTGTGTTTAATTATAGATAATAAAATTATTCAACTTTTCAAAAACCCAACCTGATTATCTGATCCGCGCATAAAGATATCCGCTATAATTTCTTGTTAATATTCGATCTACGGGCGTGATAATCGAATGAAATAAGAAAATGGTGAATATGGTGTCTGGGATATTTAAAGCTATTGAGTTAAATGGTGGGATTTTTTTTTTTCACAATACTTTATACAAGTAGAAAGGAAAAATAAAATACGCACACGTGTAAAGAGAAAAACAAAATTCGTTTATAAACACAAAGGCACAAAGGTATTTAAAAAAAAAAAATACAAAAATCATGCCAAAAAAAAAAAAGCAATAGTCAAAAACAAAAAAGGGAAGTATTTTATTTAACGTTGTTAACTTTAAAAATAAAAATAAAACTTAAAAATAGGTAGATTTTCCTATGAAGTCCACATAAGACAAACATGAATACACATTAAAATGAGCTTACAATCGATTTGATTGCGCGTCATTAGTTAAAATTTAAAAAGTAAAATATTAAAATTATAAAAAGATATCATGCAGAGAGCACTTGTCGAGTTATCAGTTATCATTGATTCGAATAAAGTAACTCTTTTAACTTATATTTACTGTGATGGAAATCGAAGCTTTGAGCATTTTTATTCGCGTTCTGAATGCTTAGCAAGTTTTATCAAGTGTCAATTATACTTGTTTGTTTATATTGAGTTTTGCTGTGACCTCATGTCTACTAAACAGTCATAATAATGTATAATTTGGTAAATTTTTGATTGTTATCTAAAGTAACTATCGAATTTCAGTGTCAGTATACTTTTAACGTTGAAGAAAATTTGTTGTTACAATTTTATTGTGTTTATTGTGTCAACTCCTATTTTACCTTAGCAAAACTCAATTTCAAATTCAACAAGAAAGACGTTATTAAAATTCTTTTGGTAAATCTATACTGACATTTGAACCGGTTAACATGAACGACAGCCTTTAGCTTTATATGTCACATTATTCTTCATATGTTATATTACTCTATATTCTGATAATAGAATTTGGTTATGTTTATCAAATGACTTTCTCTACTCCTCATGGTAAAAAGGTATTGCAAAACATAATACTATTTACAGCAGTCTTTTATTAACACATTCTATGGATATCAAAGCAATTTGATCCAAAAACGCATGTTGGAAGATATGCTGAATCAAACAGGAACTCTGCTTACGTTTGATGGGGTTTTGATGAAAGAAGTAACTTTTAATCCGATGTTTCTACGACTTCTCGTTGCTGGATACAGAGGACCAACACCAATAGTAAAGGTTAGACCCTTTTAGAGTACTAAGCTAATACTTCATTGGAAATAATTAACTCCGGCAGAGAGTGCACTTTTACTAGCAACTGATGGCCAAAAATTATTGCAATTATAGATATTATAGCTCTATGTTCCAGATTTATTTTACGAAGTATTAGGAATTGGAAATATTTTCTGATGTAGGCAATTCTAATTAAGGATTTCCTTCTACCAAAACTCATGACAGATAGATTAAGGGGCTTTGTAGTGCAGAACAGAGAGCAGAAATTAGTTATAAGATCCAGACTATATACCATGCTGTTGATAGCTTAAAGATCTGTTAGTACAGTTTCTTGAAACGGTTTTCACATTCCAAAACGAGGTATGGTGTATAAGAATCGATCCGCTCGGCAAAAAACCTTTACAAACTCTGTATATTAAAGCAAGAAAACTTTTCAAAATAATAATTTGAAAATCAAAGAAAAGGTCTTGTCTTTGAGATTACACCAAGTACTGCATTAATGAAGAATTTGAGAAAAAATCCTTTAGTTAGAACTGAGTAACCCAAGGTTATTCAACGATACTTACACTTCCTTGAAAGAGGCAACATAACACCATTTTCCTTTCTGAGAAAATTCCTCAGGAGATAAAAACAAGGGAAAGGCAAACCGACCAGTCTGAATCATAGCAAAAGAATTGTTTGACACAGAACTCTGTTTTGGGTTATCAGCTTCTTGGAGCACTACAAACCACCAGGTTTTTACAGGATTTGCTATGTTATGCTAAAACAGTGTTAAACACAATTGGAGACAGATTTTCAAGGTTATTTGCGGGTTGCATTGCTTTTGGTTATATATACTAAAAGCATGCAGCAACGTGAGTGTAATCTTTATACCAAAACTAGAAATATGCTTAACGATTAAAAGTACACTTCTCACATTGAAGAGACTCTAAGAAGGAAATCATCCATGATGACTCTTGGCTTTTAAACACTTTAGAGAATGGAATTTTTGAGTGACTCCGTAAACGGTGAGCTCCGGAGATATTTGGGTCTGACTTTGCAAAATTTTCTTCTGGGATTATAATATCCACTATAGGTTCCTTGCATGTTTCTCGAGAGCTTTTGTTGCAAATCACGAAGAAGAAGCTAAAGGTAGTACAAAAATTTGCTTGCTCATGCAGTACAAGCGCCTTTAGGACTACGCAAACCTTTGAGTTGACCGTTTTTATTAAGGCTTTTTGCTTTGCATTTTTCGGATTCGACAGATGGTACAGTACCTCTAATTGCCTTTCGATTGCAATATGCGTTGTAATCAATTCAATTAAAGTGGACGGATCTAAAGCTAATATGCTACCGCGCATTCAGACTGGTGTCGGCGTTGAAAATGTTGCACGAAATGTTCACGGTCTCTGCTCACAGCTCCTATTTGATTTGTTTAGATTATTGTTGGGCAGGTGAATTTTAAACTAATTCCAAATTGCAGATCAAGAAAATATCTAGTTTATGAGTTAATCGATGTTTTGAGACACAGCCAGACAGACAGTGCAAATTCACCAATCCTTTTGCATCTTTTTAAAACGGAGCCGAATAAAGTGTCAAACTTAATTTTTACCAAAATAACTGCTCCACAGTAAACCTTTCCGGTGAACATTCTGTATAAGTTCTACAACACTCAAATCATTATTAACCAGACTCTCGAATTGGGTACTTACTCTTTTACTTCAAATAGGGCAAAAATGTAACATTACTAAAACATTTAGTTATTTAGAATACGAGGTAGATAATTTCAACCATTTCTTTTCAAATTTCTCAAAACTGTGACCTGTTGACGATATTATTACATAATACTATTGTAATTTTTAACACTTCTAAAATAGAATGAAGGATTTCTAACATTACTATCGCTGTAACGTAGAATGAACTATCGCCGACGAGAGATGTATGCAAAATTTTATTTTTCGAATACCTAATTTAGTGTAATTTTTTTTAAGTACAAACAAGAAACTTGGGAGTGTGTTGAGAAATGGACGTAAATCTTTTATTGTTCTATCTATACCTATCTAGCACAAGAGTGTAATGACAAATGAAGTTTTGAGAATTCCCTCTGCCAAGAACTGCTTATAATACCTGAAGTGTGACAAGAACAATAATGTAAATAATTGCTTACGGATTGCTTTAGATATGCATAGTTGAGATAACCAAAGTGTTCTCAGGCTTAATAAACTTAAGAGTAGATATTATTAACATGATTTGTACACATCATATTTTCAATATTTTTTCACAATTCTCATCATATTTTTATCATATTTCATATTACTCCCAGGTTACGGAATGATAACAAATATGGAATAATAGTATTCCTAAGCTTCATTGAAGGTGAAGTTAGATTAATGGCTTTTAATTTTGTAAGATTAAAATGCAAATCATTATTGTTCGTGTATATTAAATAAGATCAATGTTTATTTAATACAACAAGATGCGGAAGATATTCTCTTGTGGATTATTTCTTTTAACACGCACAACCTTCCCGCACAAGTTTACAATTATGTAAAGAAAATCAAATTAAAAATACTCTAAAAATTATTTTCTTGAGTTCTAATTATTTATCCCACAACAACATTATCAAACAGCAAATCGGCCAAGATTTGCCAATCGAATAATAATAAATTTATTTCAAACACGAATATACATAAATTTGAACGTAAGTTGCCTAAGTTTGTGTGTTTTTACATAATCTTAATTTACCAAAAAATTAATTTGTATCTTACCCACTTGAACAATTATGATTTAGTGGAGTTCTGTAACAGTTTGTTGAATATGGACTAGCTGAAGATATTTGCAAAATCAAGGTTTATTTTAGCAAAAATTGTTAAAATAATTTTTGGAACATTGGCTGTATGAATTTAAACATCATCTATGAACATTATAAATTTCAAAACTTCAATACACTAGGAAGATCAATAATAAATATTGCAAAAACCAGAAGACCTTAGATAAACTTCTAAAGCACACCAAATGTTAGAGAATGCTAATCGAACCCAATTCCACAAGACCAGTTAAACTCTTCCTTTTAAGTTCGGATCACCTCTGTTCAGCTGGCCCCCCCACCACGCAAAAATAAAAACAAAATTAGCTCAGAATTAGGAGCTATTTAGGAGCTTTCAGAAAACGCAAGAATAAAATTTTGAGCTCAACCCCCTAAGCAGAAATCTTCATTTGAAAGTGGGGGGGCTGAGTGAACGTTCACTCAGCCCCCCCACACCTCAAAAATAACCCTAGAGGATCGTAAATAGGCTCAGAATTAGGAGCTATTTAGGAGCTCTTAAGGCTGTATACTTTTGATTTTAGAGCTCCACCCCTAATTCTTAAAACAACTCCAAAACAGGTTTGGCCCCCTCACCATGCAAAAATCAAAAAAATTATATCTCAGAATTAGGAGCTATTTAGGAGCTTTCAAAAAACGCAAGAATAAAATTTTGAGCTCAACCCCCTAAGCAGAAATCTTCATTTGAAAATGGGGCCACTCAGCCTCCCCACACCTTAAAAATAGCCGTATGGGATCGTAAATAGGCTCAGAATTAGGAGCTATTTAGGAGCTCTTAAGGCTGTATACTTTTGATTTTAGAGCTCCACCCCTATTCTTAAAACTACCCCAAAACTAGTTTGAAATCGGAGATGACACATAAAAATAACATTAAATTAAAAATTTCTTTACTACATGTAATTCTTGAATTAAAAAAAACGTAAAAACAAGCAACTGTTTATATATCAGTTGCAACCCTTTTGAAGAAAAACCACCCCTTGGGTCAAAAACGCATAAGGGAAGTATGTTAAACATACTCTACACAAAAATATTTAAGGGTGCGTATAAAGTTCCGATTTAGGAGCTTACTGAACATGTCATTTTTCATTTCTGATTTTCTACCCTTCAGAAAAGGCACCTCTTGTATCATACACGCATAAGGGAACTATGTTAAAGCATAGAGATACGGATCTTTTTATGTAGGTAAATGATTTTTCGATTTAGGAGCTTACTAAATATGTCACTCTATATTTCTGATTACAACCCTTTAAAAAAGCCACCCCTTGTACCATACACGTATAAGGGAACTATGTTAAAGCATAGAGATACTGATCGTGTTAAGTAGGTAAATCATTTTTTGATTTGGGAGTTTACTACATATGTAACTCTATATTTCTGATTGCAACCCTTTAGGAAAAGCCACCCGTTGTACCATACACGCATAAGGATGCTGTGTTAAAGCATAGAGATTCGGATAGTTTTATTTAGGAAAATAATTTTTTGATTTAGGACCTTACTAAATTTGTCATTCTATATTTATGATTGCAACCCCTTATAAAAACCCACCCCTTGTACCATACACGCATAAGGGAACTATGTTAAAGCATAGAGATACTGATCGTGTTATGGAGGTTAATCATTTTTTGACTTAGGACCTTACTAAATATATCACTTTATATTTATGATTGCAACCCTTCAAAAAAGCCACCCCTTGTACCATACACGCGTAAGCGAACTATGTTGAAGTGTAGAGGTACGGATCGTTTTATGTAGGCAAATGATTTTTCGATTTAGGAGCTTAATGAATATGTCACTCTATATTTCTGATTGCAACCCTTTAGAAAGTGCCACCCCTCTTATCATATACGCGTAAGAGAACTATTTTGTGGCATAGAGGTACAGATCGTTTTATGTAGGTAAATGATTTTTCGATTTAGGAGCCTCCTAAATAAATTTATTTACGTGTCTGATTGCGACCTATTAGAAAAAGCCACCCCCTTGTACGATACACTCGTAAGGAAACAATGTTAAAGCATAGAGATACTGATCGTGTTATGTAGGCTAATCATTTTTTGATTTAGGAGCTTATAGTCTAAGATCCGGCTGCAGGATTAGTGCGCTCATCGATTTTTTGCTAAAACCAAATTTTTATGTATATTTATAACTAGGAGAATATATATCTACCAGGTTGCCTATCAAAATTTGGCCGCCAGTATTTTTAATTAAATTATTTTTAATTGATTTTTGGGAAAAAATTTCGTTCACTTGTTTTTTAAATAAAATACGTCTACATCACGGCAATTTATATAAAGATTCTAAAAATTCCCGGTTGCCATTGCGCACCTGGCCGCACCTCTTCGCAGCCAGGTGTAAACAGGTATGATTTCGATACATTTATACGTTCATAACGTACATTGATTAATTCTATATCAAATTAAAGCTAATTTTTTTCTATTTATTATCATATATGGTTGCCTAATTAAATCCGGCCGCAAATAAGGGTTGCTGGCTGTTAAAGATGATCAATATTTAAGGTAGAGTGAAAGAGAGCTAGCGCGTAACATCATTTGTCAGACGAGGATAGCGAACGCCAGCTGTGCGACGCTCTTAAACCATTGCGTATGCGTCGAATGTTAGTGTTCTCAACCACCGGGGAGTAATAGAGAAGACTCAATAAATACTCCAAAAAAGTTGTCTTCCTTTTCAAAATGACAAATTTAAAACTTACAACAAAAAATGGAAGAATCCTAGTTTATCCCCCCAAATAAACTAGCGCTTTTTTTTCAGATAAATAGAAAGATTAGGTCCTCTGCATCCTAATTATGAAAAAAAAATTTGCGGAAATGAGGGGGTCAAAAGTTATAAAGGATTAAACTTTCAATTTTACCTTGGTCCCCCCTTTGGTTTTTTTTTTAGTTTTTTTTTTTCTTTTTTTCCTTATTTTTATTTATTATTTATTTATATTTTATCACACACTAAAATATTGAAATTAAAAAAAATACCTTGGTCCCCCCTTTGAGTTTTTAGAAGTAACTTGATTTGATTTTTGATTTTTGATTTTTTTTTTGACTCGCTTCTGCGACCTTGCACAACTTCGATCAAAAATAGCACGGCCCCCCTCCCCGTTCGATCTACCCCCCCCCCCCCGGGGACCAATGTAAAATTGAAAGTTTTATCCTTTATAACTTTTGATCCCCTCATTTCCGCAAATTTTTTTTTTCATAATTAGGATGCAGAGCACCTAATCTTTCTATTTATCTGAAAAAAAACGTAAATTTATTTGGGGGGATAAACTAGGAATGTTCCCAAAAAATTAATATTGATTTAACTCTCTTTTACTCTACCTTAAATATTTATCATCTTTAACAGCCAGCAACCCTTATTTGCGGCCGGATTTAATTAGGCAACCATATATGATAATAAATAGAAAAAAATTAGCTTTAACTTGATATAGAATTAATCAATGTACGTTATGAACGTATAAATGTATCGAAATCATACCTGTTTACGCCTGGCTGCGAAGAGGTGCGGCCAGGTGCGCCACGGCAACCGTGATTTTTTAGAATCGTTATGTAATTTGCCGTGATGTAGACGACATTTTATTTAAAAACAAGTGAACGAAATTTTTTCCCAAAAATCAATTAAAAATAATTTAATTAAAAATACTGGCGGCCAAATTTTGATAGGCAACCTGGTAGATATATATTCTCCTAGTTATAAATATACATAAAAATTTGGTTTTAGCAAAAAATCGATGAGCGCACTAATCCTGCAGCCGGATCTCGTACTATAATTCTCTATAATAATAATAAAACTTCATGTCATACAAATTATTAATTTTGTTTGTTTTCCAAGAAATTGGGTAAAAAAGTAAATAAAAATCTTTCTTTTGACACACTTGACAACATTTTTTTGACCAACTTATAATGCAATAATCTAGATTTTAGTCTCACATACTAATCCCGACCATCAAGATTTCTCCAAATTCAATGTTCCTACTCGTAATCACTTAAAATGAAGTTTTTTAAGCAAAAAATATGCAAATTTCCTTGTTTTGACACACTTGACGATTTTTTCGACACACTTCCGGTATAGTTATCGAACACATCGTCGTTTCGGATCTTCTCATTGAGTAAACCAATTTTTAGAGTAGAAAATTTTTCAAATCCGTCCAGCGGTTTTCTAGATTTCGTAGGTTGTGACGGCCGGCCGGCCAGCAGACTGACATACATTTTTTTTTTTGCTTTTTCAGAATCAGTAGGTCCTAAAACGTCGAGAAATGCCAAACAAATGGGGGTGAAAATTTCATTTTTAGCTCATAGAGTGACATATTTAGTGACATAGAGTGACATATTTAGTGACATATTTAGTAAGCTCCTAAATCGAAAAATCATTTACCTACATAAAACGATCCGTATCTCTATGGTTTAACAAAGCTCCATTATGCGTGTATGGTACAAGGAGTGGCTTTTTCTAAAGGGTTGCAATCAGATATATAGAGTGCCATATCTAGTAAGCTCTTAAATCAAAAAATGATCTACCTACATGAAACGATCAGTATCTCTATGCTTTAACATAGTTCCCTTACGCGTTTGTGGAACAAGGGGTGGCTTTTTCTAAAGGGTTGCAATCAGAAGTGCCATATTTAGTAAGCTTATAAATGAAAAAAGGATTTACCTACATAAAACGATCAGTATCTCTGTGCTTTAACATAGTTCGCTTAAGCGTTTATCGTACAAGGGAGTGGCTTTTTCTAAAGGGTCGCAATCAGAAACGTAAAAAAACTTATTTAGAGAGCTCCTAAATCGAAAAATCAATTACCTACATAACAAGATCAGTATCTCTATGCTTTAACATAGTTCCCTTATGCGTGTATGGTACAAGGGGTGGCTTTTTCTAAAGGGATGCAATCAGAAATATAGAGTGACATATTTAGTAAACTCTTAAATCGAAAAATCATTTTCCTACGTAAAACGATCCGTATCTCTATGGTTTAACATAGTTCCCTTATGCGTGTATCGTACAAGGGGTGGCTTTTTCTAAAGGGTTGCAATCAGAAATATAGAGTGACATATTTAGTAAGCTCCAAAATCAAAAAATGATTTACCTACATAAAACGATCAGTATCTCTATGCTTTAAAATAGTCCCCTTATCCGTGTATGGTACATGAGGTGGCTTTTTCTAAAGGGTTGCATTCAAAAAATGTAGAGTGACATATGACAAGCTCCTAAATCAAAAAATTATTTTCCTAAACAAAACGATCCGCATCTCTACGCCTTAACATAGCTCCCTTATGCGTGTATCGTGCAAGGGGGTGGCTTTTCTAAAAGGTTGCAATCAGAAACGTAGAAAGACTTGTATAGAAAGCTCATAAATCGAAAAATCACTTACCTACATAAAACGATCAGTATCTCTATGCTTTAACATAGCTTTCTTATGCGTGTATCGTACAAGGGGTGGCTTTTTCGAAAGGGTTGCAATCAGAAATATAGAGTGACATATTTAGTAAGCATCTAAATCAAATAATGATTTACCAACATAACACGATCAGTATCTCTATGCTTTAACACAGTTCCCTTAAGCGTGTATGTGATACAAGGGGTGGCTTTTTCTAAAGGGTTGCAATCAGAAACGTAGAAAAACTTATTTAGTAAGCTCCTAAATTGAAAAATAATTTACCTACATAAAACGAAACGTACCTCTATGCTTTAAAATAGTTCTCTTATGAGTGTATGGTGCAAGGGGTAGTTATTTCAAACGGGTTGCAATCAGAAATATAGAGCGACATATTTGGTAAGCTCTTAAATCGAAAAATCACTTGCTTATATAAAACGATCCGAATCTCTATGCTTTAACATAGTTCCCTTACGCGTGTATGGTATAAGGGGTGGCACTTTCGGAAGGGTGGTAATCAGAAATATAGCGTGACATATTTAGTAAGCTCCTCAATCAAAAAATTATTTTTCTAAATAAAGCGATCCGTATCTCTATGCTCTGACATAGCTTCCTTATGTGTGCACGGTACAAAGGGGGCGGCTTTTTCAAAAGGGTTGTAATCAGAAATATAGAGTGACATATTTAGTAAGCTCCTAATTCAAAAAATTATTTTCCTACATAAAAAGATCCGTATCTCTATGCTTTAACATAGTTCCCTTATGCGTGTATGATACAAGGGGTGGCACTTTCTGAAGGGTATGAAATCAGAAATATAAAATGACACATTTAGTAGGCTCCTAAATCGGAACTTTATCCGCACCCTTAAATATTTTTGTGTCGAGTATGTTTAACATAGTTCCCTTAAGCGTTTTTGACCCAAGGGGTGGTTTTTTTTCTAAAGGGTTGCAACTGAGAAATAAACAGTTGCTTGTTTTTACGTTTTTTTTAATTCAAGAATTACATGTAGTAAAGAAATTTTTAATTTAATGTTATTTTTTATATGTCGTCTCCCTTTGCAAACTAGTTTTGGGGTGGTTTTAGGAATAGGGTTGGAGCTCTAAAATCAAAAGTATACAGCCTTAAGAGTTCCTAAATAGCTCCTGACTCTGAGCCTACTAACGATCCTCTAGGGCTATTTTTAAGGTGTGGGGGGGCTGAGTGAACGTTGACCCAGCCCCCCATTTTCATATGAAGATTTTTGCTTAGCCGGTTGAGCTCAAAATTTTATTCTTACGTTTTTTGAATGCTCCTAAATATCTCCTAATTCTGAGCTAATTTTTTTTTTATTTTTGCGTGGATGGGGGGTCAGCTGAACAGAGGTTTCTGAATGCAACCCTTTAGAAAAAGCCACACCTTGTACCATAAACGCATGAGGAAGCTATGTTAAAGCATAGAGATACGGATCGTTTTATTTAGGAAAATAATTTTGTGATTTAGGAGCTTACTAAATATGTCACTCTATATTTTTGATTGCAAGCCTTTAGAAAAAGCTACCCCATATACCATACACGCGTAAGGGAACTTTGTTAAAGCGTAGAGATGTGGATCGTTTTATATAAGTAAATGATTTTTCGATTTAGGAGCTTACTAAATATGTCACTCTATATTTCAGATTGCAATGCTTTAGAAAAAGCCCCCTCTTGTACTAAACACGTATAAGGGAACTATGTAAAACCATAGAGATACGCATCGTTTTATGTAGGTGACTGATTTTTCAATTTAGGAGCTTCCTAAACCTCCGTAGCTTTATGCTCTTAAATAGTTCTCTTACGCGGATATAATACAAGGGGTGGCTTTTTCTAAAGGGTTGCAATCAGAAATATAGAGTTACATATTTAGTAAGCTCCTAAATCAAAAAATGATTTACCTACATAAAACGATGCGTATCGCTATGCTTTAAAACAGCTCCCTTATGCGGGTATGGTACAAGAGATGAGTTTTTCTAAAGGGTTGCAATCAGAAATATAGATTGACATGTTTAGTAAGCTCCTCAATCGAAAAATCATTTGCCTACATAAAACGATCCGTACCTCTACACTTCAACATAGTTCGCTTACGCGTGTATGGTACAAGGGGTGGCTTTTTTAAAGGGTTGCAATCATAAATATAAAGTGATATTTTTATATAGGAGAAATTGTGAATAGTTAAACTCAAATAACTGGATGAATAATTGGAATTTTTCAATTCTAAAACCAGTTTTGGAATCCTCTAAGTAAACCTTACATGTTTTTTAATCAGAAAAAATTTTACGTGTTTCGTGGCGGTATCGAACCCCATTCATCAGTCACACAAATTCGATACCTTGTGTTATACACGTTTTATCAACTGAAACGTCATCAACAATTACAATGAAGTTAACAATTTCACAAAGATTGCCGACCTAACGACATGATATATTCAATTAATTATTTCTAATTAATTATCTATCTAATTTTTATATTGTGTTACTGATGAATGGGGTTCGATACCGCCACGAAACACGTAAAATTTTTTCTGATTAAAAAACATGTAAGGTTTAATTAGAGGATTCCAAAACTGGTTTTAGAATTGAAAAATTCCAATTATTCACAATTTCTCCTATATAAAAATTAACCCCCCGATCAATCTAGATCATATTAAAAAAAAAAAAATTGATTTTCAGATTAGTTGAATAACAACTAATTGTAATAATTCTACCACATTGAGAATGTGTACGTAAAATAATGGATATCATTACCTTACCATACTTAATGGAACAGTAGCGTCTTGAGAATTAATCGAAATAACTCTATAAAGTGATATATTTAGTAAGGTCCTAAATCAAAAAATGATTAACCTCCATAACACGATCAGTATCTCTATGCTTTAACATAGTTCCCTTATGCGTGTATGGTACAAGGGGTGGGTTTTTATAAAGGGTTGCAATCATAAATATAGAATGACATATTTAGTAAGGTCCTAAATAAAAAATTATTTTCCTAAATAAAACTGTCCGAATCTCTATGCTTTAACATAGCATCCTTATACGTGTATGGTACAAGGGGTGTCTTTTCCTAAAGGGTTGCAATCAGAAATATAGAGTTACATATTTAGTAAACTCCTAAATCAAAAAATGATTTACCTACTTAACACGATCAGTATCTCTATGCTTTAACATAGTTCCCTTATGCGTGTATGGTACAAGGGGTGGCTTTTTTTAAAGGGTTGTAATCAGAAATATAGAGTGATATATTTAGTAAGCTCCTACATCGAAAAATCATTTACTTACATAACACGATCAGTATCTCTATGCTTTAACATAATTCCCTTATCCTTGTATGGTACAAGGGGTGGCTTTTTCTAAAGGGTTGCAATCAGAAATATAGAGTGACATATTTAGTAAGCTCCTAAATCAAAAAATGATTAACCTACATAACACGATCAGTATCTCTATATGCTTTAATATAGTTTCCTTATGAGTGTATCGTACAAGGGGGTGGCTTTTTCTAAAAGGTCGCAATCAGAAACGTAAATAAACTTATTTAGGAGGCTCCTAAATCGAAAAATCATTTACCTACATAAAACGATCCGTACCTCTATGCCACAAAATAGTTCTCTTACGCGTATATGATAAGAGGGGTGGCACTTTCTAAAGGGTTGCAATCAGAAATATAGAGTAACATATTCATTAAGCTCCTAAATCGAAAAATCATATGCCTACATAAAACGATCCGTACCTCTACACTTTAACATAGTTCGCTTACGCGTGTATGGTACAAGGGGTGGCTTTTTTGAAGGGTTGCAATCATAAATATAAAGTGATATATTTAGTAAGGTCCTAAATCAAAAAATGATTAACCTCCATAACACGATCAGTATCTCTATGCTTTAACATAGTTCCCTTATGCGTGTATGGTACAAGGGGTGACTTTTGCTTATGGGTTGCAATCAAAAATATAGAGTGACATATTTAGTAAGCTCCTAAATCTAAAAAATGATTGACCTACAAAAAACGATCCGTATCTCTTTGCTTGACCATATTTCCCCTACGCATGAATGGTACTAGGGGTGGCTTTTTCTTAAGGGTCGCAATCAGAAATATAGAGTTACATATTTAGTAAACTCCTAAATCAAAAAATGATTTACCTACTTAACACGATCAGTATATCTATGCTTTAACATAGTTCCCTTATCCGTGTATGATACAAGGGGTGCCTTTTCTGAATGGTAGAAAATCAGAAATGTAAAATGACATGTTCAGTAAGCTCCTAAATCGGAACTTTATCCGCACCCTTAAATATTTTTGTGTCGAGTATGTTTAACATAGTTCCCTTATGCGTTTTTGACCCAAGGGGTGGTTTTTCTTCTAAAGGGTTGCAACTGATATATAAACAGTTGCTTGTTTTTACGTTTTTTTAAATTCAAGAATTACATGTAGTAAAGAAATTTTTAATTTAATGTTATTTTTATGTGTCATCTCCGATTTCAAACTAGTTTTGGGGTAGTGTTAAGAATAGGGGTGGAGCTCTAAATTTTATTCTTGCGTTTTTTGAAAGCTCCTAAATAGCTCCTAATTCTGAGATATAATATTTTTGATTTTTGCATGGTGGGGGGGCCAAACCTGTTTTGGGGTTGTTTTAAGAATTAGGGGTGGAGCTCTAAAATCAAAAGTATATAGCCTTAAGAGCTCCTAAATAGCTCCTAATTCTGAGCCTATTTACGATCCCATACGGCTATTTTTAAGGTGTGGGGGGGCTGAGTGAACGTTCACTCAGCCCCCCCATTTTCAAATGAAGATTTCTGTTTAGGGGGTTGAGCTCAAAATTTTATTCTTGCGTTTTTTGAAAGCTCCTAAATAGCTCCTAATTCTGAGATATAATTTTTTTGATTTTTGCATGGTGGAGGGGCCAAACCTGTTTTGGGGTTGTTTTAAGAATTAGGGGTGGAGCTCTAAAATCAAAAGTATACAGCCTTAAGAGCTCCTAAATAGCTCCTAATTCTGAGCCTATTTACGATCCACTAGGGTTATTTTTAAGGTGTGGGGGGGCTGAGTGAACGTTCACTCAGCCCCCCCACTTTCAAATGAAGATTTCTGCTTAGGGGGTTTAGCTCAAAATTTTATTCTTGCGTTTTCTGAAAGCTCCTAAATAGCTCCTAATTCTGAGCTAATTTTGTTTTTATTTTTGCGTGGTGGGGGGGCCAGCTGAACAGAGGTGTTCGGATCAAGAACTTTAAAAAAAGTATAAGAGATCCCAAATATTAGACGATATAGAACAATGAAACTATAAATTTAGACAACTTCGTAAGAAAATCAGCTATCAAAAATAATCGATTTGTGCATAAAAAATTTTCCGAAAATTTTCGGTTTCAATTCAACCGTGTTCCTTTGCTCCTCCGTGTTACGACCATTAGTGTGCGTTGTGGTTAAAAAATACCTCATGAATTTTCTGAAAAACTATCATATGTAATTTACCTAAATGTATTTATCTTTGAGCATATGAAATATAAAATATTATAGTCTTAAGGCTATGACTATATGTTTATGTTATAAAAAACTTTTGACAAATTTTTATAAATTTATGTAGTTCGACATTTAGGCGATTATATTTTTATACAGCATGTTAATTGCAAAACATTATTTTTAATTTCTTTGTTATTTTTCTATTAAATTTCTAGACATTACTATGTTATGTCTACGTATTATTTTTAATTTAACTTTAGTTACTGTTATTTAAAACTTTTATAGACATTATCAAGTCTTCTATAGACATTGTGGTTGCAAAATATAGCGTTTAAATGAGTTTAATTAGAAGAATTACTAATTATTTATGATCTACTTTCTGTTGAGAATCTTCTACATCAACTTTCTTGGGCCAATTTCTTCATACAAAGTTAAACCTTGGTTAAATCTAACTCGAGTTTAACCCAAGTTTAATTGCAAAATTGGGTTTCTTCACACCAAAAAATCTCGAGTTAAATTTAATCGAATGTTAAATTTAACTAGCCATTTGATCACCAGTTAAATTTTAAGATGCGGTTATTTCTACCATGATGCTCGTGTTTAGTGGTGACGTGTTTAGAAATAGCGTTAAACAACGATCAAATTTTAAGATATAAAGATTATGTATTAATAAATAATAAAGCAGAAAAATATTCATTTTTAATTTTAATATTTCAATATTTTAAGTTTATTATACATATATTGTATAAGTATAGGAAAACTAATACTTATTAAAACAAAAAATAATAATTTTTCGACATAAATTAGAAAAAATTCATGAAAACAATTTTTATATTTTTTTTTGTGGCGTTCATGCTCCATGTAGGAGCGTTGCCAAGCTAATCAGCTTCGAATGTTCACCACGGTCATTCGCAATAGCAACATAATTACCATCGCAGCCGATTTTTGAAGTGAAAACTTCTTTAGGCGCACCACACACAGATTTTTCCGTAGTAGTAAGTTAGGCTGATCCGTGACGCTCTGAGGTGAAAGACTAAAAATAATAATAAATAATAATATATCTATCATTTCTAGACGTTTCAAATTGCATTGTGGATATCGTGCTCGACTAATGTGCTGTAGGTAATGAGTTCAATTCCTGGTGTGGTACATATTATTTTTTTATTGTTTTTTTTTTAATTTTTATTAAATACCATTAAAATTATTTTTTTTTATTTATGAATTCATAAAAATAATAAAAATTTCTTTATACGAATTTAAAAAAATTGATCTATAACGCAGTTTTTTAAAGTTATATTGCTACTGTCTTTTGACATTTGCATTCGAGTCATCATGCTAAATAAATATTGAATATATATAAAATTGAAAGCATGACTGTTTGTCCTTTATGCATTAATACATTAATCATTATGAAAATTTGGGAAGTTGTTGTGTACACTTAATTTGCTTTTTATTTAACTATCGTTTTAAACGGTAGTTTGCTTTGATCAATCTTTTTTTTATTAAACATAATTTTTATGAAATTAAAAATAACGTTAGAAAGATAGTTTAACCTGAATCAATTACATTTGTATATCAAAATTATATGTATTGGAATTTTATCATCTTCACTAAATATGTTGTCGGTTTGGAATTGTATGTAATACATGTTTCTAAAATTAAGTGAAGGCTTAATACTTGTAACTTGATACTTGATAAAATCGATTATATCGATTTAAAGCTCACAATTACGAGACGGAAATCGCATTAATTCTATACAAAGAAGCATAGCTTATGTATGATTAAACATGGATGGCAATCATGATAAATAAAATAATTAAAAATGGAGGCACTTAGCCGATAGTGATTTGCAAACGGCAACAATGCGCATTAATACCAATGAATTTGCTTAGCTTTCGCAGGAAGATTTGTAAAATTTAAACTTGTTGATCTATGGGTGTGACAACCACGCGTACTTTAGTCCCTGCTATTGGCATATGAGTGCTATTTTGACAATTGTTTGGCTTACATTGTGAGGTTAGTGTGTGTCGGTTTATCGTTCTGACTTGTTTCTCATTTATTCTACTAATACGATCCAAATACTACTAATACGATATCAATTGATTGCGATTGCCAAAGAAGTTTTACTTCTGCCGTGCGGTCTTAAGCACACTCTCTGTTTTTAAGGTCTTTTATTAGGTCCGTCTCCCATTGCAGTTGTGGTCTACCTCGCAGCCGCGCACTTCCTGGGATACTAACGTACATTTTTTTAATCTTTCTAGACGATGAATCGACTCGTAAAACCAAACCAAGCAATCCTATTGGAACGGATACAACCTATTATATCTGGACGACCAAGAAGGTCTCTGATCTCAAAGTTATATCGCATTCTGCTGTACTCTCCATCGTTTGTCTTAAGTGGACCAAAAATGTAGCGTAGGATCTTACGATCAAATACAGATAAATGTGATTCGTCATTTTGTGTAAGGGTCCACGTTTGTGACCCATACATCACAACCGGTCTAATCAACGTCTTGTATAACTTGAGTTTGGTGTTAGTTGATACATATGGTGATCCAAGGAGATGTTTAATTGAGTAGAAAGTTCGATTACCTGCAGCGATTCGAGCTTTAATATCTGTAAGTATGCTGTTGTTCGAATCAAGCATGGATACCAAATATTTAAGGGATTCAACTCCCTCAATTCGTTCGTAGCCGCACATCAAATCTTTCTTCTAAGCCGCTCTTGAAACATTCATATGTTTGGTTTTATCGTAGTTAATTTGTAGACCAATTTTTCTAGCCCCACTCTCAAGCGACTTCAAACTCTCACTCATAACAGCTTCACTTCGGCCGAGGATGATAACATCATCAGCGTACGCGATCATCTGTACTGAGTTTATTGACAAGATATTGTTGTTAGTCGGTAGTTTCTTTTGACGGTACACATATTCCAAGGCTAGATTAAAGAGTAAAGAAGAGATAGCATCACCTTGTCTTAAGCCGGAGTCGACTTTAAAAAACTTTGATATTTCGTTCTCTACTCGTACACAGCATTGAGAGTTCTGTACTGTCATTTTGCATAGTGATACTAGTTTACCAGGAATTCCCATTGACACTAGAGCAGACCATAGAGTCTCTCGTTCGAGAGAGTCGTAGGCCTGCACCCAAGTATGCTTATGAATCGATCGATGCGGAAAGAAAGTACTGGAAATTCTCAAATTATTTGATAATGCAAACTCAGTCATTCTTTCACCATTATCATTCGAATTCAAATGCAGGCTCTTGGGGCCCACCACACTTCCAGAGATATCTCTTCCAACCTGCCCATTAAAGTCACCAAGTCGCGTGCTGGTGTTTATTTCATATAATAATATAAAAATTATATTATATAATAATATAAAAATCTAATGTCAAATATTGATACAAAAAACAATATTGCGTACAAATATTGTATACAAACAGAAATTGTACAAACAGAAGTCCTTTTTAACATGGACTTTAGAATCTTTAGATTGTAAAAATTAACATGGACTTCTAAATTTGATTGTGTAAATCATAATTGAAAAACACATAAAAATATTTAAAATGACTTTTAAATTATAGAATTTTTCAAATGTATAATAAAATTATTAGTAGTGATAAAACCACAAATAGTTTTATGCCGGAGGGTACGATTCGTTTAGAACAACCGATATTTATGGGGACTCCATCCCAGAAAAAATCTCAAATGAAAGTTAATTTAATAAATCATTAGATCTACTACATGAATTAAAAGGAATATTTATATATTTGTATCTAGTATAATATAAAAAAAAAAGGAAATTCAAACAAAGATAAAAATAAACTTATCTTAATTTGTTGTGTGTTGTTCTGACGTCATGTTGAAATCCTCAATAAAGTGTATACAGTTGTATATGTAATAGCCTTCGTAGTCTTAGACCAACTCTTACGCGCAATGCTGGTGCAAATATAACTAGAACCCCGTCCTCTGACAGACACCCTCTAATGGCACTTTATCAATACAGTTATTCAGGGGCATTCACTTATCGCTTTCCCTATTTTATTTCTTCATTCCCCTCTTTTTTTTACAAACAACCTCCGTCATGTAACATCATTTATCTCAACATATATATACTGCTGTTAAGTTGAATCATACATATTCGCAATTCACTAAACAATTCAACTTACTACCTCGCACGAAATCTATAGTGAATTTAATGCACAGAAGAATCACTGCAATTAACGGTGTTCAACTTTCACCACTATTTTTTTACAGCACAACATGTATCGATTTATTATTTTTTTGTTTTAACTAGATATTTTGGAATTTCTCTTCATTAAGTAAAATTTTCCGTTTTAATATATTTCACATTCAAAATCAAGAAAAATCAAAAGAATATCACTCGGTACAATTTTGTTTTATTCACTCAATAAACTATAATAAAAAAACTACATGTTTTCAAAAAAAAACTATGACATTCTTGGTAATTTTTTTTCGACAAATACAACACAAACATTTTTTTTCTTTTTGAAATCCCCGAAGGGATTATTTGGACTCTTAAAGAGCTCCAATAACTTAATTAATTTTATCAATTTACACAATTAATTTGTTTCTTTTCCGCCCGAACTTAATTTAGTTATTTTATTAAAAGAAGACAACTCACAGAGCGACTCCCGAATCACAATCAATTCAAATTGACAAAAATTGATTAAAAATCAATTAATAACTGCCCATTTTAGATGTAAATCATATCATTTAAATAGCATCTAAACAAAAGGGTGTGAAGGAGATGACTATTCAAAAATTTTGTATATTTCTTTCGGTTGTTTTGTTTTTCCCAAACAAAGGAATTTAATCGTTTTTTTTTTAGAATGAGATCGTCAAACAATTACAAAAAAAGAAAGGAGGATCGACAACATACAATTCGTGTTGGTTTTGTTTTCAGTTATTAAAGATTATAGAGAAAACGAAATAACAATAACCACGAAATGCAACAATTTATTAACAGTTTATTCAAACAGATGATGATGAGATTGTGTCTGATAGCATCAACAAAAAATGAAAAATGCAACCACAACTACATGAGTTTTATTTTTTGTTTGATGAAAACAAAGTAGAAGAATGTTTACGAATTTAAGCAATGTTAATTGTGAGACTGATAGTTTTGTTAATAGAAATTGATACTGAATCAACACGACGTGTTGTTGTAGCAACGCGATTAATTAATGGTTTTGATACTGGTTCATTATGTAATGCATTTTTGATGAACTAAGTTGCTGTTTTATGTAGTTACGGATGTTAAACTTGAAGACTACCAAGTAGTGAGTTTATAAGGGAGAGAAGAAATAGAACAGTGTGGCGTCTGAAGAAAATGTATCCTTGACTGTTCGTTGACCGTTAAATCTCACTACCAAGGCATACATTTCCTTCAGTCTACCAATACAGAACCTGAACTCGTTCTGGAGTAGGGTGTAGACTCTCTTATAAATACTACTGGTTAGATAATTCCTCAGATTGCGGCATAACAGACAATTTCCTGAACCGATATCAAACAAGCATTCAACAGTGAAATGTTTTTTGTGAAGATTAAGGAAAGAAAAATATGTAGCAATCGCCATTATTTACCGATACTAGGTATACGAATTGATGAGTCGAGTGCCTCTCCCAAGACAACCAGATGTTTAGAATTTTTGCATGACGCTAAATGATGAAAGAAAGTACGCATCGTAGATGTTGAGTAACCATGATGAAAAATAAAGATGTTTAGAATTACTGACGTTGTATATCCATTATGAAAGAGTTGTGAATTATAGATGTTTCAAAAAAAAAAATTGTTTTATTTATGTTGACTAATATCTACTGCATCCAAATTCTTGATTGTAGAACGCCAGAGTTTTGTTGATCAGCTGCATTAATGATATCGTGTAAACTGTCATGTCTCGCTGTAAAAGTTCCCCAATTGAGACATGCCGAGTTCCAGTAGACAACAAGACCCAAGGATTAGCACAGAGTTGGTAAGCGTGCGCAAATAAATCAAGTGTCAGATACTAGTGAATGAAATTATGTTATTTATTAAAGGTAAGTTCTATTGCAATAAGAGGAATACAAATGTTGACCATCATGACCGTCAACCGAAATTCCATACTTGAGAGCCCTGTTCAGTAATTGTATGTGGAACTGATGACAGATATGAGCCTAATAATCTCTTTCTACGCACATCAAATTTCCCAAAAAAAACTAAAACTAATGAAAAAAAGAACTACCTAATACGCTTACTGAACAGTGCCCTCAAGTACCAAAATTCAATTTCAGGTAATGAGAGACAACATTACTATTGCTAGCGATGAAAGCTATTTAGAAAAATAGTAAAAATTTTTGAAAGTTAATAAAAAAATGAATGGGGAGGGTAAGCTAATACAAAGTAGAGTCAGATAACCGCAGACAAAGTCTTAAGCGGCTCACATCTAACACGAAAACGTTGATATGTTAAGCATAGTGGATGATTTATTAGAACAACCAAGGGGAGAAATTTTAATAAATCAAGATACCAATGTAAAGAATAATAAAAAAAAATTACTAATAATTAATAAATTAATAATGATAAAAAAAAACTATTACAGGATAATAAATTAACAGGGATAAGTATATACTAAAGATAATACAAAAATAAGTTAAGAGATTTAAAACTGATGGGGATTAATTAAATGTCATAATCGGATGTCTTTTGAAGGGTAAATCCCCATGTCATTACCATCTAAATTCGTACATTCATACAGGTTCTTACCAATCTTGTATTTTATTATGGCTGGTACTAATTGTGAAGCTATCTTGCCTGAACGTTTATTAGCAGCACCACCCAAGCGATGTTGCCGTACCGAGACCCGCTGTTGTGGCCGAAAAGTTTGTGGTCGAGTTCGCGTTCGCCAAATATATTGCTGTTGAGGCCTTTGTAGCGCAGCTATTAAATGTTGTTGCACGTTAGATCTGAAGTTCGCTAACTGATCCGCATGATAAAGTGCTTGGGCAACTGGAACTTCGAGACTATGTGTTCGTTCTTGGTTACGATCACTCTGAACTAGATCAGCTATAAATGAAGGAGTGATGCCAAAGTCTCTCCAAAAATCTGCACCCAGGTACACCTCCTCCTTCAGACTTGGGACTACATAGAACCTAAAAGATTTTGTAAAACCGTTGAAAGAAATTGGAACGTCGACGTATCCCAAAATATGGTTACGTGTTCCATCCACTGTCCGGATGAAAGATGAAAACTTACGATATGAGATTCCGGCATTATTTAATAACTCTAAAGAATTTCTTCCTAGAAAACTGATAGCAGCCCTATTATCCAGAAGTCCATATACAATTTTATCAAGGATGTCGATGTAAATATGTGGCCTAGAATCATTTAGTTCGAAAATGATAGAAACAACACATGCTTTATTGAAAATTTTTCGCAACTTTAGATAGCGTTTAAAACGTTCATGGCGCTTTAAAGAAATTAGTTTTCGTCGAACCGGAACTTGAACTGTGCTGGATTTTAGTTCATTGTGTATGCCTGTTGAAGTACAGTGATTAATTATCGGTTGTTCGTTCGTGATTGTCGAAAAGGTCTCCATTGATTCTGCTGTGATGTATCGAGTTCGGTATTCATCAGTTTGTGTTTCTAAATGACCAGTTGTTTTCGATGTTGTTGGAAAAGAAGACCACAGCCTTTCATATTTCTGGCACAGTACCCGTAAGTCAGCTAGGGTAACTACATTTGCCACCATTGTAGCATTTTTTAATACGTCTGACATGCCTTCCCTTACAATCTCAATCATCTCCATTTCTGAAAATGGTTGAGCCAGTCGTCTGTTGAGCTTGCTAACTTCTGTGATGTAATCAAATATCCCCTCCTTTTCATTTTGTCTTCTGTTCAGCAGTGCACTCAGCACAGTCTTATCATCGTTAAGAGTACCAAACGTTAGTAATAAACTTTCTCGGAGTATGGGGTAGGTCACCACCCGATACTCATAAGTAAGGCTTATGTAATGTTTATCCGCTACTCCACGAAGATACCGGGGAACGATTGACTTTAAATCATCAATGGTCACCTGATCCCTCCGTGCAGCCACTTCAACCAAATGGATGAACTCGTGAGCATCTGGTGATGACCCATCCCCTGAGAATAGAGGAAGCCAATCTGTGCAAAATTGACTCAAGTCCTGATAGTCTTCGTACTCTTCCTGCTGCATTACTGGTGCTGGCACTGCCTGTATCCTAACCACTTGTTGATAAGAAGGTAGAGGAGACAAAGATTTAATCCTATTGAGTGATTCATTCAAACTCTTAGTGGCATAATTACGGCCGTACACAATTTCATCACTGTCACCCAATCGGTTGACACGATCTAGATAATGTTTAACACGGTTTAAAAGGCCCTGTAAAATATTTGGTTGTACTGAGGGTACGAGATCCCTCGCTTTACTGGACAAAAATAAGGCAGCGTCTACAATCGCTTCGCTTTCTTCAGTCATGTTTACTGCATGAGATTGAGTTATCCTTGTAGCTGGATTACGCGCAGCGTCACTTAATTGTTGTATCCAGTCCTCGCTGTTGTACTGTATGTCCCGGAGGAAGCATTCGACCCACAACTCGTATTCTTCAAGACCGTAGAACGGATGGTCCAACGGAACAACTGACATTTTTTGGTCAGAGATAAATAAAACAAAAATTAATGGATACAAAATTTCCAACTTAACAAGACCAACAACAGATGATGATGATTGTATGATAACCCTAAAATGTTTTTCCGCGCAAAAATGTAAAAACAACAACCGTAAAAAAATTGTAAAAATTGTAAACTGAGTCGAAATCGTGAACAACGCGACCAACAACAACAGAAAGAAATATACAAATATTTTGAATAATCAACTCCTTCGACCTTCGTTTTACAGAGAAAATTATAAATCCTAAAGATTTTAATTTTATATCTAGAAAAAATATTATTTATTTAATATTGAGCAAGCAAATGTTTGATTTACTTAATGTGTAGGAGAAAATTTAATTATTTATTTTCTTGATGTTCAGCTTATTTAATTCATTTATTCAATATATAAATATATATACTTATTCATTTATTTATGAAATGAGAAAATATTCATTTATTTAATTATTTAATTATTTATTTATTGAATTTTAAAAAAAAATGTATATATATTTATTTATGAAAAAATAGAAAATATTTATTTATCAAAATATGTGTGAGAAAATATTTATTTGTAAAAATATTTATAAATTAAAATATTTATTTATTTATTAATTTATTTAAAAAAAAGGAGATATTTATTTATTTATTTATTTATAATATATGAAAATATATTTATTTGTTATGAGATATAACAAAAATATTTATTTATTTATTTATTTATAATATGTGAAAATATATTTATTTGTTATGAGATATAACAAAAATATTTATTTATTTATTTGAAAAAATATTTATTTATTTAGAAAAGAGTAAATTATTTATTTATTTATGTATTTATAATTGTAGAGATTTTTCCTGGGCAAAGCCCACACCGATTGACTGTATAATCAAAAAAAATTTTTAAAAGGAATTGTAACGAAGATTCGAAGTGGAAAATCGAACTCGCGATCTCTTCCCAGAAACGACATGTGAGGTCTAGAACAAAAATAGGTCTAAAAATCCTAAAATCTACATTCTAGGACCCTCCCGCTTGATGAAATGAATTCAGCATTGTTTAAAGATTCAGCCTAAATATCTGTTATCTACAAAAATCATATGCTGAGTTCATTCATCCTTAAAACTAAGAAAAATATAAAACTAGAAAAAGTTAAGAAAAATAATTAAGACTAATATCGTTTGTTGGGAGTAGACCAGTATAGAGTACCAGTCTCCAGATCCGATTTCAGTACAAGACCGAATTTTTCTATTGAAACGCGATGTTGGATGGGTTTGCTAAGTCCATTAAAATTGTGAAGGGAGGTTGGGTTGAACGTTGGTTCTTCCCAACAAAGTGGAGATCTGGATGCAGTTTCACTTGTATGGAGGAGTGCTTAGCATTGTAGAAGCGATCCTGGCTGTCCGTAGGACTGACAGGCTTCCCTTCTCTTCCGCATAAACACTCGACCAGTAAAGCTGCATTCAGTCTCGGCAGGAAAACTAATTGAAATTTTACCAATATTATTTAAAAAAAAATCCGCTTGGTGATCGCATGCCAAAAGACAGAGGCGACCCTTAACCAACGAAACATGTTAAGAAGGTTAAGCCTTCTTGGATTCTTTCTTAGAGATACCCATAGGAGGTGGGATCTGGGCAGCAACCTTCTGACTCCTAATCCGAATCTGAGTCAGGGTGGGCTGCTGCCCATAGTCTCTCAAATTCATCCCTTGCTTGGGCCATCGCTCTCCTTTCAACCCTCTTCCTTTCATCATTCTTCTTCCTCTTGGCCAGCATCCTTCTTCGCGCTCCAGTCATCAGGGGTTCAGCAGGCTCAGTAACCACTGGACCTGGTGAATCCCTGACAACCACCTCCATCGTCAAGCGCAAGAGCTCTCTTCTTGCTGGCGTCCAGTGAGTCTCAAGAGAAGGATCGAGTCCCACCCACGGTCCTGGAACATATGGTTCCCCTCGCGCTGGTGGAAGTCCATCCATCCCTTGATCCGGACCTACCGCTCCTTCTTCTTCCGGCGGGAAGAAGGGTTGATTGGGCAGCGACGGCCTCGCCCTCCTGTAAAGCGGTGTACGGAAGTGTTGTGGCACTTCCCGTCGATGATGTACACCACGTTTTCTTGTATACATATTTTCTTTTTATATTTATTAAATTCAAAAGAAATTTATAAAATTTATATTTACAAATTTTGTTATTTTTATATATTTATAAAATCTATAACAAATTCCAAAATTCAACTTTTAATTAAACTTTGGCAAAATCAATCCAAAAATAACAACAATTCAAGAATTTTTCCGAAATCAGAAAAAAAATTAACGGCAATAACGAAAAAATGTATTTTTGTATAAGTTCCAAAAAGTTTCAAAAACAGGAATAACAAGAAATATTAAACTAGAACAATGTTTATGCATATATATTTATAAATATAACAGTATTCTCTGTTTTTTTTTTTTTAATTTGTCTTTGTTCGGCGCCAGTGTTTTTATAATAAAATTATTAGTAGTGATAAAACCACAAATAGTTTTATGCCGGAGGGTACGATTCGTATAGAACAACCGATATTTATGGGGACTCCATCCCAGAAAAAATCTCAAATGAAAGTTAATTTAATAAATCATTAGATCTACTACATGAATTAAAAGGAATATTTATATATTTGTATCTAGTATAATATAAAAAAAAAAGGAAATTCAAACAAAGATAAAAATAAACTTATCTTAATTTGTTGTGTGTTGTTCTGACGTCATGTTGAAATCCTCAATAAAGTGTATACAGTTGTATATGTAATAGCCTTCGTAGTATTAGACCAACTCTTACGCGCAATGCTGGTGCAAATATAACTAGAACCCCGTCCTCTGACAGACACCCTCTAATGGCACTTTATCAATACAGTTATTCAGGGGCATTCACTTATCGCTTTCCCTATTTTATTTCTTCATTCCCCTCTTTTTTTTACAAACAACCTCCGTCATGTAACATCATTTATCTCAACATATATATACTGCTGTTAAGTTGAATCATACATATTCGCAATTCACTAAACAATTCAACTTACTACCTCGCACGAAATCTATAGTGAATTTAATGCACAGAAGAATCACTGCAATTAACGGTGTTCAACTTTCACCACTATTTTTTTACAGCACAACATGTATCGATTTATTATTTTTTTGTTTTAACTAGATATTTTGGAATTTCTCTTCATTAAGTAAAATTTTCCGTTTTAATATATTTCACATTCAAAATCAAGAAAAATCAAAAGAATATCACTCGGTACAATTTTGTTTTATTCACTCAATAAACTATAATAAAAAAACTACATGTTTTCAAAAAAAAACTATGACATTCTTGGTAATTTTTTTTTCGACAAATACAACACAAACATTTTTTTTTCTTTTTGAAATCCCCGAAGGGATTATTTGGACTCTTAAAGAGCTCCAATAACTTAATTAATTTTATCAATTTACACAATTAATTTGTTTCTTTTCCGCCCGAACTTAATTTAGTTATTTTATTAAAAGAAGACAACTCACAGAGCGACTCCCGAATCACAATCAATTCAAATTGACAAAAATTGATTAAAAATCAATTAATAACTGCCCATTTTAGATGTAAATCATATCATTTAAATAGCATCTAAACAAAAGGGTGTGAAGGAGATGACTATTCAAAAATTTTGTATATTTCTTTCGGTTGTTTTGTTTTTCCCAAACAAAGGAATTTAATCGTTTTTTTTTTAGAATGAGATCGTCAAACAATTACAAAAAAAGAAAGGAGGATCGACAACATACAATTCGTGTTGGTTTTGTTTTCGGTTATTAAAGATTATAGAGAAAACGAAATAACAATAACCACGAAATGCAACAATTTATTAACAGTTTATTCAAACAGATGATGATGAGATTGTGTCTGATAGCATCAACAAAAAATGAAAAATGCAACCACAACTACATGAGTTTTATTTTTTGTTTGATGAAAACAAAGTAGAAGAATGTTTACGAATTTAAGCAATGTTAATTGTGAGACTGATAGTTTTGTTAATAGAAATTGATACTGAATCAACACGACGTGTTGTTGTAGCAACGCGATTAATTAATGGTTTTGATACTGGTTCATTATGTAATGCATTTTTGATGAACTAAGTTGCTGTTTTATGTAGTTACGGATGTTAAACTTGAAGACTACCAAGTAGTGAGTTTATAAGGGAGAGAAGAAATAGAACAGTGTGGCGTCTGAAGAAAATGTATCCTTGACTGTTCGTTGACCGTTAAATCTCACTACCAAGGCATACATTTCCTTCAGTCTACCAATACAGAACCTGAACTCGTTCTGGAGTAGGGTGTAGACTCTCTTATAAATACTACTGGTTAGATAATTCCTCAGATTGCGGCATAACAAATGACTAAAAAAAATACAAATATTCTTCGCATATTAGCGCCATTTTACAACGTTGCCGTCGCTTAACTTTGGATTTACTAACCATAGTTTTGATAAACATCTACTTGAATGAAGAAATCCGATTTAAGTTTAACAGGCGGCTAAATTTAATCTCAAGTTAGTTAATCTCGAGTTAGTTAAATTATGAAGAAATCGGGCAAAAGTGTTTGTTCATTTGAGTTCCTTTTATTGAATGCGGTTGTAATCACCTCTATCTTTATTGACGGAGTTGCACAACAGGACGTGTGACATTTATGTTTTTTATTTTTTGTTGTGGGTATTTGTAAAAAAAATTTAGATAAAATTCCAAAACGTTGACTGACGAACTAGAGTAATAATTTGATCTTTACAAAGTAAAGCACAACAAACGATCTTTTATGGAATAAAGACAAAGACTAACCGCAATCAATACTAAGCCTTTCGGACGAATATTTAGTCAAAAGCAAAAAAACATAAGCGGGCTAAATTGTCTATAAAACAAAAAACCAAAGAATCGAATGTCATAGCAATCTCATGTCTCATGAATTCTTCCATTTTTCTTTGCATGTTACACATCCGAACCGCAGAACTAATTTTATACATGCATTGTACATTTGTTGCTCCATTTTTCTTGTCATGATGAATGCATTCTAAATTTTGTGTAGCAAGTGTCCATTATCTTCAGTTTGGTCAACTTTGATGCAGCACTCATATGATTTGATGTTTATTGTTTGGTGTTGACTTTAGGCCAAGTAGAACAAATTCTAGTTCTAGTTTAATAAACTTCTAGTTGATCGTTTTTCTGACCATATGATTGATAAGTTTTATTGAGCGCCATCGGGTGTTGTTCGGCCTTGTAAAAGTTGAAAAGGTTCCGATGACACTACTTAGCACTATTAAAGACGGGAATGGAAGCAACACTTAAGCTTGCCTCAGTTTTTGATAACTGAAGTTTGTTACACTTTGCTTTATTTTCTATCGCAAAAGTAGTTTGATTTGTGTAGATGCTGTACTGTTTCTAACGATTTTAATTCTATGCGTCATAGATAGAATGTTGCTGATGTGATGATTTTTTTCAAATACTTTATAGGTGAACGAATGGCTAGTGGTGATGAAATCAATTTCAACCGAATCTTTAAACCTCTCGGGTCATTCTAGATTATAACTAGTCTATCTTACGTCTCAAATAACAGAGTGTAAAACTTTTGTGTTTCACCATACCATATTTACGTACGTTTTTCTTAATAATTCTACAGAATTTTAAATTCAACGTTCATAAATTTGTGAGAAAAATTCAATTCCAACCCCTAGCAGGCAATAGTTTATGTAATCTGTTAAATTTTATGAAAATAACTCTAAAAGAAATGGACAATACGTTTTCATACGTCGAAAGCTAAATTAACACTGATATTTAAATCAAATTAAATTACATACCAAATCTAACGAGATTCATTTGAATCAAGTTGGTGAATATAGAATTTACAGTTGCTGACAGTTAGTGAAATTATTATATATTTAATAAACTCTGATGTTTTATTATATTAAGATATAGTCCTGTTCGGGCATAAACGCGTTACAATTTGGTGATAGCGATGGGATTTTAAGTTGTAAGAATAGTTTTATTAATTGAGTTGAAGGTTGGGGAAATGAAAAAATAACTGTAATGAGAGAAACTAGACATAAAGAAAATCAAAAATTGTTAATAGATGTCAAAAATTGTTAGAAAGGGCTAGACTCAGCAGGCGAGATAAATCAGCCAACGACAGTGAATTAAAATGAACAAACGAGATGAATCAATAGCTTGATCAACAAAGCCCGAACATCAATAAACAAATGGATGCAGAATCAAATTAAATTGACCTAGAACCAAAATTCTTTCGACAAAGTCTTACTGTCAATCAACATCTAGAAATTTTTAATGCAAGAATGCCGCGTATTATCGGTATTCGAACTTCTATTCCATCGGTTGGCTCCTTGCCTCCACCAATCAAATCCTTTCGATAATTCACCATTTTTATCCGTTCTTGATATTGGGATTAGCATTAAAATCTCTTCACATTTTATCTTTACGAAGATGATGTTCAACAGGTGTCTGTTGAATAGCGGACGGAAATCTACTACACGTCTTATTCCAGCTCTCCTCTCTTGGCTTAATTTCCTTTTCCAAATTCGAATGGTTTTTTATATTAGTGCTGATCATTTTTCTATTCAACTGTCTCTTCAGCTGTCTACTGGTTCTCTTCAATTACACCTCTATCGACAAACAATGATAAACTCTATGCTACCCCGTTTTCACCGCACTACCATGCCATGTAACCGTCTTCATTAACTACCAGCATTTGAAGTCGATTTAATGTTTGTGCCAACCTTTCACATCTAACACCGATCTCCCCATCCTGTATATTGTAACAAACCAATGACCTACAAATAATGTTCTGTGAATTTCACATTGGATTGCATTGGATACTATTTCACAAAAAGTCGCCGTCGGTGTTATTATTACTGCTATTCTAATTTATAGAACGCCTAAATTTTTATTTCTCTCAAAAATATCCGACTGTATTTGAGTGTGCTAGACGGTTAGGTTAAAGCGTCACCTTAAAGCGTCACCTATATGCTGCAAGATGTTCTTCATTCTTCCAACCATTATAATCTGCTGCTGCAAATTATAACTTAAAAATACGAAAGGTGTTCTATATGATAATTGGTTTAGTTTGTTGCTGGCATTTACTGAATAATTTGTGAAATAACTTTTTCGTCAATTTTTTGTGTGTAGTCAAATATATGAATTCTAACTGCTAATTGATAGTAATACTTTGTCGATTGAAATTTCGACTAGAAAGGTTATTTTCTTTGTTGATCAAAGTTTTTGTATACATTCCGTTTTTCATTGCAAGCTTATTCCCATTGTTTTGGCTCCTATTTAAACCCATTTGCTGCATTACTGCCATAAAATCAAAGATTGGAATTGGCCGGTGATTGCCTTCAGAAAAAGTTCCCTGGTATGCTACTGCTTCCACACATGGTGATACTGGCCCACTCTAACAACTCTCGACATCTATTTTGCCGGCTTTCATAGTTATTGATGTCGGTTAATTTTTGTTTACTATTGTTAGCAGTTTAATTTTTAACAATATATTTCGCAATCAAAACAAATCTTGTACCCTAAATAACTTTATTTATTGGTTTTCTTTTCTTTTGCCACCAAAAACCTGGTTTACATTCAATCCAAAATGTAATAGTAGCTATCGTTAATCCAAAACCAAGCATAAAAAAAGAAAATTGTAAATGATTCAGTGACAACTTAACAAACTCATCATTATCGTCCTGTGAAAACTTTATTACTTTTCTTCCTAAAATTTTCCCTCTATAATTAATTGTATTCTCCCATTGGTTCGATAATCCTGATTCAAATATTCGTCGTAAAATTAAATTAACTTGTGATAAGTATGGCGAGCCATAGGGTAAGATGTAGATAACAAGATAGGGAACAGGACATACCTTCATTGCATGATACATTGGTCGACCGTTTTTAAAATTTTTTCGTCTACGTACGATATCGTCGATAACATGACGTTTTTCAACATAAACGTATTTTAAATTAGTTTCCGATGTTAATTGCCTTATCTGATCGTCTGTCGTTTGAATCAACCGATTTGCAATGCGTCTATGAACTGGTCTTGTTAAATTTAAACTATTTATAACTTCTCCAAAATACCGATCATTTGTAAGAATTGAAAAACTTGATTTGTCCAATTGTTCTAGTGTGTCAATATTCGGTAACGGTCGGTTCACAATAAGAACACTGGTAAGATTTGCAAGAAAAGAATTTGTTATTATCAACGAATAATATAACCAAAAGAAAAGTAAAGTTTGGAGTCCCAACTGTTGCGGCGGTTTTCGAAGGGTTTGATTCAAAAATACTTTCCATATTAGTAAAAATGTACAAACTCGTTGATTTGAGTTGTTGAGAGATAATTTTTGAATATAAAACCAAGCAGTGCTACTAACGAACAACATTAAAAATATTAAAATCCAAAGAGTTAAACTGAATGTGTAATACAAATTTGTTATTTTTGATTCAGTCTCAGAATGTGGAACTAAAAAACACAAATCATCTCGTTTCAAAGAAATTGTTGCTTCAACTACATTTTTAAAACTTTGAATTCGATACAACCGAGAATTAAATGACATATCAGCTTTCCATTCAGCGACATCTCTTAACGATCCTGATAAACTTGAATTTGAAGTTAAAAAACCATACGTTGTGCCATCTGTTGGAAGTATAATTTCGAAAGTGGCATTTAATTGACTCATAACGGCTCTCAAAATAGTTGCATCAATTCCCATAATACTTTTATCCTTTCCCATCCATAATAATATTCCCTCGGCAAATAATGATACTCGAATTTTATGGTTATATAAATTTTGAACTTTGTTGTAGAACAAAGTTCGGTAGTTAGTTTCATTAACTGAAAACTGTACTAATTGTTTCTTTTTGTGTGGATCATATGTATATACTTCAATTTCATTCGTGCTGAAGATCAAAACTACATTTAGAACTTTCTTTTGATAAAATGCATTAAAAAATGTTTCAAGCCAAAGATCTTTTGCTTCTGGTGCAAGATCACCAAAATTTTCAATTAAAACCATGAAATTTGTTTCATTCTTGTTTGGTGAATTTAATTTTAAAAAATTAAGTTTGGTGTAAAATTCGGTTTGTTTTATTGCCTTGAAGATTATCATGAAATAGAAATCTGGTTCATCGTAATAGGAGAGATCTTGATCATCTAAATTTCCATCGAAATCAATTCTGTGGAAAAATGGAAAAATATTTAATTAGTTATTTCAGCTAAATATTGTTTTCTTTTGTTTTATTTCCGTATTTATAATTTATCTTGTTTATTCGAAACGAAGTAACTGGCGGTCTAAGAAGTAATAATTATACAAAAATTTAAAAAAATAAATGAGATTTATTTGCTCACTTCAGTTTAGTGATCCTATTGCTGAAAAGGAAAAATTGGAGTTTAATATAGATTTGTTTTGTATTTCGTTACGATTATGTAGAATCATCATTAGTGTCATGATTCGAATCCGTTTTGTCAGAAGCGCTATCAACCTACCCTACTGAAGCGATGATATTTTAGGTGTTCACAACAAGTCCCTAATAATACAAAACTAATCCAAAATTCAAATCTAGTGAATTATAAATTGTAAACTTTCTAAATATTTTCAATCAATTAGGTTCGGAGCTAAGCGAGGAAAAAACACAAAAAACGCCATTGTTCAAAACTATACAAAAAGTTTGAACTGTAAAATCATTTGCTGAAATACATTTCTAAGGAATACTGAAGTAGAGCCCTTTCATATGATATATTGTAGTATATACTTGACTCGGTAAACAACTGTATATTATTAAAGGCCCCACATAGCAGATTTGAAAACAAACGATAACAACTTTAGTTATTTTAGCACCCGCCATCTTGTGTGGAAAGGGCGGCTTAATACGTTTCTCAAATTTCATGTTCAAAGGATTTATTTATACCTTACGAGTGTTTTGGACGATCTAAAATGTCGATTTTTGAACCTGGCCTTTTTTGATAGAATTCGTTCTTGGCATACAAGTAGTATAGAAGAAATATAAAATACGCATTCCTTTAGATAAAAAGTTTGAGGACAGGATGGTACTTTAATTTATTTTTACAATTCCTTTTATACGCAGGATGCTGCGTGTATGTCTGTTACAGTCCGCTGTCTTGTAAACTTTAAATCTTTTCGATCTAAAATTTGAGATGAGCATTATTTAAATCATTTGGGATCCAAAATCAATAAAATGTGAGTCATTTGTTTGATAGGGCTATGACATGAAATCGCTGAAAACTTATTTTGAATAAGTCAAATACATATGAGCAATTTCACGCAAGTTCAGCAAATTTTTGGGAAATTTTGACTTGACCCCTTTTAATTTCGATTATTTTTTGTTTATAGAAAGTCTTTCATAAATAAAAATACAAGTTCTCTTAGAATTTTTTTTTCGACCAGGGGTCTTCACTGGGTGCCTCTCAATTTTTTGTTATTTTGTGATGTGAGTGCATTTTGACGAGCGATTGTAGAAAAACTACTGAATTGATTTTCATAAATGATATGTCGTTGAATAGGTATTAGAACAAAGTTTTTAAAAATGTACACTGTCAATTTTTTGAAGTAATTTTTAACGGTGTAACAAGAAAAAAACGGTGTAATTGAAGAAAAGATGGCGCTACAACTTTTTTTTTTTTTAAACTAAATTGAAGCTTATTTTATATCTAACAACTTTAAAGTTTTAAAGATAAAATTCGTTGTGCATATGACTGTCGGAAATCAGTTTTTTTTGTTCTGAAGGAAAATTATTAAATGGCGTTATAAACTAAGAGATTTTTTTTTTTTGTTAAATATCAAATATTTTATTATTAAATGAACTTTTTAAAATATTATAAAAACTTTATATGAACAATAAAGAAAATATGAGCAATTTCAGCATAAATCCACAAAAGCGCTTATTGCTATGTAAATTAAATGAAGCTTATGCGGAGTTTAAAAATAAGTTTCCTGATCTGAAAATAGGATTTACTAAATTCACGTCCCTTCGACCACAAGAATGTATAAAATTATCCCAAGGAGTTCATAATATGTGCGTGTGTACCATACATCAAAATATGAAACTAATGATACAACGCTCTAAGATGTCTTGGATTACTGATGCTGCTTTCCAGAATTATAAAACATTAATCGACTTTGTTTCATGTGGTGAATTAACAGAAGATTGTCATACTTTGAAGTGCAATGAATGTTTAGAAAAACTTCAACAACTGGAAGAAAAATTACTAAATGATTTTGACGTTAAAGGAATCCTTCAAGTCAAATATCAACAATGGAATACCACTGATTTTAGGATTTGACATATTTTCGTGTGTGATTTTAAGATGCGATATATTCTCGCGTATGATTTTAGGATGTTATATTTTCCTGATGTGATATTTTCTGTAATGTGATATTTTTGTATAGTGTGATTTTTTCGCTGTGATATTTTCGACGTGATATTCTTTCGTGTGATATGTGATCGGGACTCAAAAGTTCCAACCTAACCCTAAAACATAAAAAAATTTACAGATAGCGTTTTTTTGTTACACATGTATATATTTATTTTTGAAGATATGAATCTTAAGTAAAAAATTTTATTGTTAGATAAAATTCGTGATCTCGGCGATCGACGCTTTACTCCACTATTTTTGATCGACTTTATGCTTGACAAACAAGAAGTATAGGTGATCTAAAAAATACGTAGTTTTAAAAAAAAATTAAAGTGTTGTGTGGGAACAGTGGGAACAGGGTAGTCTGAAAGATTTCTGCAAATTCAAATTCAGTAACTTAGAAATCGAAAAGGGAAGAGAACGGCTCACCTGATAACAACAATTTGATGTGTATGGAAATGTAATTAAGCTAGCTTATCGAAAAAAAAGTTCCATAGTAAATTTTTTGCCTACACTGTTAAATAGATTATGAAATAAATTTTTTAAAGATGACTTTTTTCTCGCAACAAGTTCAAATCTTCCTCTACAACGTCTTAAGAAAAAGTTTTGTTTTTGTTCTAAAGATATTGCTTTTAGAAGATGGGCATCTCAAAACTTTAGTTTAACAACGAACATTTTTGACCTAAAATGCACTTTTTTAAAAACTAATATCTCTAGAATAAAACTAATCCTTAAATGTTGGCGTGTTATATAGTAAGGTTGAAACTTTCATACTATGGAAAAAAATCAAAAATACTTGACCTACAACATCATCGCTATCTTTAAACATTTTATTGCTGATAAAATACTTTACTGCTGATAAAATACTGTGTATTTTTTAGACAGGCTGATAGGCTGATAGTCAATTAAATTTCCAACGTATATAAAACCGTTTAATTGGTTGAGCCGTTCTCTAGAAATTTTATTTCAAAAGTTACCCTGAGTTTGAATTTTCACATGCCTTCCGGACAACCATGTTCTCAAAAAACCATTTTTTGTATTTCACCTATACTACTTGTATGCGAAGTATGAAGTCGATTGATCGTCCACCGGTTGTCCAAATCACAAATTTCATCTAAAAATATAAAATTTGGACTTGAGATGCACATCTTCAAAAATTAAAATCTGTGCAACAGCAAAAACGCTATCTTTAAGTTGTAGTAGTTTTTAGGGTAAAGTTGTAACTTTTATATTGTGGAAAAAAGATAAAAAAATTCTTGATCTACCTCATCAGTGCCATCTTTAAAAAAATTATTTCTTAATATTTTTAACAGTGCTAGAAAAACTTAACGGTGTAATGCACATAAAAACGTTGATTTCGAGTGCGCTGTTCTCTTGCATTTCAATTTCAAAGTTACACTAAATTTGAATTTCCAGAAATCCCTGTTCTCAAACTAAACACTTGAAATTTAAAAAAAACTCGTATTTTTTATTTCACCTATACAAATTGCATGTCAAGTATGAAGACGATCTATCATGGTTGGATTTAGCGTCGATCATTCAGATCATGAATTTTATCATACATAAATATAGAGAGAACGTAAATACAAAAATTCATGAATAGGGATGAAAAAAAAACCGTGATAGCCACTCTGTCAAAATAAATTTCTCTTTTCGCTATTTGTTTTTCAAGTTTTTTATTTACTACCACAAACAATTCTAAATTTAGAATGCCACAAAATATTAAATGTTTTCTTCATAGTTGTGCTAATTTTTATAAAATAAATGATAATGATTAAGAGAGTAATTTAAATTTGATTTTAGTTGTTAGTGAGATTTTCAAATTCAACCCTTTATTTGTACTCTTCAATTTTGTTAGTGTCTTTTGTGTCCCCATTTTTATTTTTTGCTTTTCTGTTATCGAGCTACTGTTGCATGAAACCTGCTATCGTGTTTTTGTGACAGAGATACCCAGTTTCTTTTGTATTGTGTAGTGTTGAAATTTAGGCCTGGCCGAATTTCAATATCTATACTGCAAATGCAGCAGAGTTAACCAACAGCTTAGCATTGACTTCACCAACATAAGAGGTCTCAATTCGAATCTAAACGAGGTTCATCACTACATTGAAAAAAATAAACCTGACATATTGTTTCTTACCGAAACAATTGTTAGTGGCAAAGCATCGAAATTGGATCTCGATAAATACCGGATACCTAGTTACGAATTGGAACATTCCTTTTATAACAAGCATGGTGTCTGTGTATTTGTTCGAGATTCACTTTCATGTATGAGAATTAAGGCCTACGAGTTGAACTCTAAGCACCATAATTCTATAGCACTGAAGATCTCAGGTGTTGATGAAACTATGTTTGTAATAGGATTATACAGATCCCCAAATTCTCCCTCAGGATGTCCCTTTTTCGATAAAATATCGGCTAATCTAGACAAGATTACCACGGACTACCCCAAAGCAAGACTGGTCATTCTTGGAGACTTCAATATTCATAATAAAGAATGGCTTAAGTATTCATCGCGCACTGACGACGTAGGAAGGCAAGCCGAACTGATACTCGCAGATTATCACGGTTTGACGCAAATGATGGAGTGTCCCACTAGAATCGCAGACAATTCACATCATAACAATAATTTGCTGGATCTGTTTTTGACAAACAAACCAGATACTACGAAGACAAAAGTTGACCAACCCCTGGGATCATCGGACCATTTACTAATATCAGCAATAGTAGAATTTACATCACCGACACAAATTAAAGCCAATCCTCGTCGGGTTTGGAACTATAAACGCGCTGACTGGGAAGGACTGAGAAACTTTTATGATGAAACACCTTGGAAAACTATTTGTTGTGTTGATCGAGATCCTAGCACATCGGTAATAAGAATTTCTGAAATCACAAAAGAAGGAATGCGACGGTTTATTCCAAATCGATTAATCACTCCTAAAACTGAGCCTTGGTTCACACGGGATGTTGATGAGGCAGTAAGGAATAAACGCAAAGCATTCAAGACGTATAACGCCAATAAAACACCTGAAACCCATAGCGCCTATAAGAAAGCCAGAAATATTAGTAAATTCAAAATAGACTTGGACAAAGACGCGTTTATCCAGAAGAAAGCAAAGAAATTCGCCGAGCATCCATCTGGCTCACGTAGTTTCTTTCAGGCAGTTAAATCAGTCCAGAGCAATTTTACTCGATCCTCTATTCCAACCTTAGTTCTGAATGACATTCCCGTGAGCGACTCGAAAGAGAAAGCGGATCTTTTGGGTCGTATTTTCGCAGAAAACTCAAACATAGTTGAACCCCCCCATTCTCCTACACTCATTCCCCCAGTTGTAACGAAAATGAAACCAATTATTTTTCGTTGCAATATTGTACGGAAAATGCTTCTTTCTATCAATATCAACAAATCTGCTGGCCCTGACGGTATTCCACCCCTCATTCTTAAAAACTTTGCTAGGCAACTAGCTCCAATTTTAACAAAAATTTTCTATTTATCTTATAAAACCGGAATATTTCCCGACTCTTGGAAACTGGCCAGCGTTCAACCCATACCAAAGAAAGGCAGTAAGATAGATCCTAACAATTATAGACCAATTGCAATTCTGTCGGTTTTGGCTAAAATATTTGAAAAATATGTTAACTACAATTTGATAGATTATTTGGAAATGTCGCGAATTATTGATGATAAGCAGTATGGTTTTCGTAGAAGTCATGCAACAGGTGATCTGTTAGCCTACGTATCCCATCTCTGGAACAAATCGCTGGAAAACCACGGTGAAACATTCAGTATTTCACTTGACATCTCTAAAGCATTTGATAAAGTGTGGCATAAAAATCTTATAGCTAAATTAAAATCTTATGGCATAGACCATCTTACTGTCTCATGGATTCATAGTTTTCTTACAGGTCGCCAATTTCATGTTAATTTAGATGGTATCACATCCAATATTTTCACAACCAATGCTGGGGTTCCCCAAGGTTCGGCACTCTCACCAACCTTGTTTCTTCTATACATTAATGACTTACTTATTTCCACAGTGCACCCAATCCATAGTTTTGCTGATGACAGCACATTGCATGCATCACATGCATTTCCTAAATTTCGATCTCATACTGCAGTTACCACTGATAGAGAGTTGCTAATTGATTCTATCAACAAAGATCTGGAGCGTATAATGGAATGGGGTGATCGTAATCTTGTTTCATTTAATCCAACCAAAACCAAATTATGCCGTCTTTCACGAATAGAGCGACATAAAAATTTTCCTATTAAAATAAACCATGAGGAATTGCGTGAGGTTGCATCAGTTAGACTTCTTGGAGTGGATATTCAAAATAACCTGAAATGGAATAAACATGTGTTCAACCTCGCTAAATCTGCAATGCAAAAATTAGGATTCTTGAGTCGATGTAAAAAGTATTTCAATCCCGAGCAAATTTTGCTAATCTTCAAGTCCTTTATTCGTCCATGTATGGAGTACTGCTGTCATGTTTGGGGAGGTGCTTGTCAGTCAACAATAAATTGTCTAGACTCTGTACAGAGAAAAGCAATACGGTTGATTGGTAATACCGAACTAACGGACCAGCTTGATTCACTCCAGCACAGAAGAAATGTGGCTGAATTGTCAATCTACTATAAATATAACTTTAGCGAATTCTCTTCTAAGGAAATTCAAAATATCCTTCCATCGTGTGCGCAGTATAATCGACAAACAAGAGCTGCCGAGTTATCCCATCCATTTGTTGTACAAATACCTCGTTGTAGAACTGTGTCCTTCCAAAACGACTATTTTAATAGAGTGGCCAAATTATGGAACTCATTGCCTTCCTCTGTATTTCCCGATGAATTTTCTCCTCAGGCATTTAAAGAAAATGTCCATCATTATTTAAAACAGTTAGTATAGTTATCCCTATATCCCCATTCCTTCCATTTTCCTCATCTCCTTCCCTTATAGTTGACATGGTATCTTCGGATATTCAAAGAGTCTAAATAATGTATATTTCATATTTAGTGTGCTAAACATGTCCAACTAATTAATAAAAAAAAAAAAAAAAAAAAAAAAAAATTATTGATTTATTGCCAGTGATTATTTAAGTAATTCAAATATTTTACAAAGGATAAGCAATATTTTCGAACCGGATAAACAAATATTTATGTAATTATTCTCAAAATATATATGAAAATTTGTTGGCAAACGTTTTTTCATTATTGTCAAATTTATTTTTCATTGATAAAATTTCAAAAAACTATGTTTGATTATATTTCTTTGGTATTTTTTGTATTAAATTTCTAGATATTACGATGTGTGAATTCATAGGATGAGAGAATATTTCGTCAACATCTAAGTCAACATTCTAATCAACATCCTAAGTCACGAGTGTAAAGTCATTATTGATTGTTGCCAATCAATGCGAAACTTAATATCTGACGTAAAGTCAATATGTTGTTATATTTTTGGTTAGGAAATATAGACACAACATTAGAGGGGAATTTTTAATTTCGGATTGGTTTTTGTGAACAATTAAGCTTAAGTACATATTGGAAATCACTTGAATTTTGCAATTCGAAATAATTTTTCATTTTCTCTAAAATTATGTTAAAATCAAAAATGTAACTGATTCTGTTAATTTTATGAAAAATGTTTTTTGCTGTGTTGTTTATTTCTTGTAGATTTAATAAAAACTCGCAATAGTTGTACAATTTTGAATCAGATAAAAAGTTACGCACGACTATGGTAGGAAATTTCGGTTTCTCAGACAGTATAATAAAAAAACGTTGACAGACATGCATGCACGCTAAATATTGTTTATAGCGATCGGTTGTTTAAGAGATAATCAAGATAATGTGAAAACACGTTTTATTCTCACCAACAATGGTTCCTATCAAAAAACGGAACTATAAAATCAAAATATTTAAAAAAAAATTTTGAAAAATATTTATAGCTCATTACCAAAAGCGTGTTTTTAGAGTTTCGTACTTTGAAAAAATAAAAACATGAAAATTTCTACAGTTATAAAAGGTAAATTACAAGAAAAAAATTGCAAATATTTTTTATCTGTATTTTAGAGACATTGATAGAAAGCTAGTAAAACAAAAGTTTTTTTTTAAGGAATCGAGTTTGATTTAGAAAAATCGGAAAGATTGCAATATATAAAAATAATATTGAATAAATTATCGACTGCTTAGTTTTTCAGTTATTACCAAAAACGTTACAAACATTACAAAAGAAAAAAATTGAAAAAATCCACGGTTATAGGAAATGTTGTAAGGATTGAATGAAAACTATAGCGGTTGGCTCATCATTTGAAATGTTATTTGGAGAGGGTTGAGAGGTGTCATATGAAAGGTGAATTTCTTTTAGAATTTTAGAATAAATTTAATATAAAGAATAAATAAAATAAGTCGAAAGCACAGTTTTCGAATTATTTTCAAAAATGTGAAACATTTTTCCTGTTCCCTCCCACCTTAACTTCGAACAATACTAAAGAAAAATATTGAACAAAATCACGCTTATAGGAAATGCTGTAAAGAGTAAAGGAAAATTATAGCGGGCGGCTAATCATTTGAAATGTTATTTGGATTGGGTTGAGTTTGACCTTGACAAATGATTGACATTCGAGAGTGGGTGACCATGACGTCATATGAAAGGTTTCCAATCCAAAACATTTTTTTTGTAACTTGCGAAGGCACCGTTTTTGATTTATTTTTTTATGACATACACGGAACCCTCGACAAGCGAGTTTTATTCGCACTTGTTTGGCTTTTTTTTCATTAATTGTTACAAAAAATACAGTTCATTTTATAATTGTCAAATAATTCTTCAAATATCGATGTTTCTATGTTTAATATTTTAAAAACAAATAAAAAGCATGAAACTTGAAAATGACACATATTTGAAAGATAAATATAATTTAAAATATAAAATACTTGAAGGAAAAAGAAAAAAAACAGAATTAAACTTATAACAGTTTAATTGCAAATCAGCTGTTAGCATAAAGTCGACTTTACATAAAATGCAAAAGTGTTTGTTTAATTTTGATTTGGGATATTTTCAATTAACATATTGAATTCAACAATGAATTCTGTTTAATTCAATCATTTTGTTGAAAAAATTTATTAAATTTATATTTGGGCTTGCGAGCTTAAAACTTCAAAAGGTGAGCAGCAAATTGCATATAATTCATCGTTTTTAATTTTATAAAAAAAATTATGCAAACACCATAATATTTTAGTTAAATAAATTTATAAGAGTTAACTACATAATTAAATATAATTTAAAAGCTTACCTTTTAACTATCATAGTTGTAATCTGACAATCATACAATTCGCCCAATATATTTTGTATAGTTAAAGTTTCCAACTTACTATCATAAAAAACATAAACCACTTTTGTTTGAACTTCACACATAATATTCACTAAATGATTCGTCATCTTATAGCTTGAATGCTGTTCAATAGCGTGTAAATAATCTCTTGATTGAATTAATGTGAAATTTCCAAAAACTAAGCTTAAAAAAATGAAAGTGCTTTTAGTAAAATTTAAAGTAACATCTTGAAACATTCTTGCGATTTGTTATTTCTTAATTTAAATGATTGATTGATTGATTGAAAGACACTTTTCGTTTTTATAGTTAAACCATTATTTACACCAACGATTTGCTACAGTTTAATTTTTGTTTTGCTTAAGTGAAATATTTTTTTAACTTTTAAGTTAAGATGATTGATTTTGTTTTATGAGTTTCTTTTTATCAACGAAAAAAAACTGATCAAAAGAAAGTTTTCAGCAAAATTTTCGCGAACGAACTTTTTATTTTTTATTAAGGATTTTTTAAATTATGTGATTCTTAACTTCAAGACCTGTAATTGTCGTTTTTACATATTAATTTATAATAAAATTTCGGTGAAAGTTAAATGTCAAAAATTTTAAGAAGAATAAATTTTATTCGTGTTGAAAGGTCCAAATATTTTTTTTTATTTTTTGTAACTAAATTTAGATTGACTTCTGATTAAAGTTAAAAAGAAAAGAAAATTTAATAGTACAATGAACTTCTTTAGGAGTTTTGAATTTGAAAAAAATTGACAAAAAGCTAACAGGTTGGTTTAGTTGTTAATAATCGTATTACAATAAAAATGTTGAATTTATATATTTGTTGGGTAACAGTAGCGCTCGTTAGAAATGTAACATTTGTTTAATTCGATTGATATATTTTTTTTTTATTTATAATAAAAATATAATAGAATTAATTTGATTTGTGGGCGGTAAGATATTGAATTGTATAGTGGCGGTGATTTTGTTTTATTGTAGAGAGATTTGGTGTGAAATTTTGAGGCATTATTCAAATGAGGTTTAATAATCTGTAATGTTTGTTGTTGGTAGCTTGTTTTTGAATTAGGTTGGATTATTGTCAGCTCTCACCTTCTTTGGTTTTAAAAATAACATTGTATTACCCTTACAAATATTTTAACAAACTGTTGACAAGATTATGATACAACGTTCAACTTCTGTGGCCTTACAGGAAATCAATATAATAATTTTTTGGTCGACAAAATCTATCCATCACAGTGAGACACTGCACATACGACGAATATTTTTGTTTGTTTTACAGATTTTGCAGGAGTCATTGACAAGTCAATCAATTTCCTATGCGTACACTCGTAGGAGCTATGAGTCGCGATTTAATCTAAAATTGATGAGATATTCGGCCTTAAGAGTGCTTTATTATTATCATAGGCAGGAAATGTCTCCTTTTCTTGCAAGTCCTTGAGTTTGTATCATTTATGGTTTTTGTGACAATGACACTATTAACTAGAAAAGAAAATAAGGACAAATTCAACGATTCTAAATGGTTGAGAACCTAAATCAGTCGCTAGCTTTTGATTTTTTTATGAATTAGTTAGCTATGTTTAGCACAGAGTTGGTTTGTTTTAAACACTTTTGTTTTAAACACTGTTTAAAACAGTGTTTAAAACAAATTGTTTTTTTTGAAAAAAACAATGTTTTAAACAAAAATTGTTTTTTTTAAATATTGCAATGTTGCTTATTTGCTATCCAATAGAACTGTTGTACGTTGTCGTGTTTTACCGTTTTTAATACATTTGACCACCTTTTGGCACCTTAAGCGTCATTAAAATTTTAAAAATTTTTAAAGCTTTCATATGTTTTTTTGTTAATAAAATGCGTTGTAAGGTGTTGATGAACGCAAATCTTTATGTTTTGTTTTTTTTTTTTTCAAAGAAGGAATAACTAAACAATAAATTATATCACATATAAAATATGACATATCCCATGATGATAGGATAGGATACATAAAATAAAAATAAAATAAGAGATAAAAAGAAAATGTCTTTTAAAAATTTGCAAAATTACAAAATTAAAAGGGGGTTGCCAATAATCCGGCTAGTGTTATATTCCTTGATCATGTGACGCACTGTCTTCCTCAATTATTAAAGCCCACACAAAGAGAAATATCAAAGCTCGATTCCTCGAGTAAGCAATAACGTGCCATTACCAAGGAATACTTCATAGATAAAATTTAGGGTTGACTAGGTAGTGATATCTTACTACTATTTCCTGTGGTATGTAATATCTCACGTTCTCTCGAGTGTCAATACTAGCCAAACTATTATTAGAAATGTGCTGAAGGATGTGTTATTCGATTCCCGACAGACGTTCAATGGAAGATCAAGTGCAATTTGTTTAATTGTTAAATAAAAAAGTGGTAAATATATGCTATTCCTGTGGATCAAAAGGAACATCTCAATTTTGAAAAGGAAATTAAAGATTAGCTTACGTATTTCATATCAGTGATATATATTAACATTTTTTACCAGATACTTAACAAATGCTTAATAAAATAGGTTGAGGAATTTTATTAAATTTTAAAACCAGTCGCAAATGCTTTGAACAAATGAATCAAATTTAGAAGCAGTGACGACATGATTTAGGTTTTATTTTTGGCCATCAATTGTGATGCAAAAAATAATCAAACACGCATATTCAGCATTTTTGTCTCCGTTACATTATGTTATATTTTAAATTTAAATAAAATTATATTGCTTTAAAAATTCAAATTCAAAATCTTGTTGTTTTCAATAGATTTTTTGTTAAAGGCACTATATCGTTACAGCGAATATTCTTAAATGAATGGTATCAATATCGTAATCTGTGATTTACAATCAGAAACTTATTTTATCTATTTAATCAAATCGTTTACCTGTTTTCCATATTCTTTTCAAGTTGAACTATTTAGGTGCATCACGACTCGGAAATACGTAGGTCGCAGAGTTCTTATCATAATTCAAATTTCTGAAGTTTACGTTAGCCAATTAATACAACAATGCCATTAGATTGAGGTGTTAACTATTCTTAGTCATCTTGGGACAACTATTTGAGTAGCTACTGAGAATATTCAAGAAATCTTGAGAATCTTAAACGTGATCCTTAAGACTAGCCACAAAATCTTGAGAATCTTTCAGAATATATTGAGCATTTTCAAAGAATCTAAGAACATTTGGACGTACAGACCCTCTTCAGATAAAAATCTTTAGACGACCCTTATTAATCTGAGAATATTTAAAACACTTATTTTCTTTGGAGTTTTTTCACTCCAATTACATATTTTCATTTAAAACCAAAAAAACGAATCTTTGTAGTATAAAACAAAAAAAACACAAAAAAAACAAAAAAAACAAAAAGAACACAAAAAAAACAAAAAAAACTGTTTTAAACAATAAAAAACGCGTTTTAAACAAAAAAAACAGTTTTTTTTGTTTTTTTTAAAAAAAACAGTGTTTTTAACCAACGCTGGTTTAGCACACTTAATATAAAATATAGATTATTTACACTCTTTCTAAGATAACATGTCAACTAGAAAAGGACGTAATTTGTGTGAATGAATGGGCAATGGGTATGGAGAAAGTTAGGTGAATTGTTATAAATAGCAATAAAGGGATGGTATACTGTTTTTATTGGATTCTCTATAGCTCTCAAAAAATAATCTCTAGCATGTCATTTTGGTTGTAACCTGACTTGTAAGTAATTTTAGTACTGAGATTTTGTTATATCTTAATAGTATTTATTTTACAAAAGGTTTGATGAGGATGTAATTCATTATTAGTGATTAGCTGAAAGTATTATGCGACAAAATTAATTTCTTCATGGAATTTCTTAAAAATGTGTCGATCTGTCAAGTTATAGTTGTTAAGACCTTGATTACTGGATGTACTGAATAAGAGTCAGACACTTTCCGGTTCTTTACTAGCCATAAGACTTAGAAAATGCTGTTCCATTCCAAGTGGTTACAAATAATTTGAAGAAATGAGTCCCAAGGTGCATTGCAAAAATAGTAAAGGTATGTCAACATGTCAAGATACTCTACCATTTTGTTGGTTATAAAATGAAAGAAGTGAGCGTGAGGTACTTCCTGGAGCAGACAGAAAGAAAAATATCTACTTCTACTTAATAATAAAAATAATTTGGATTGGTGATGTTCACTGATATTAAGGTGCTAAGTACAAGGTAAACTCCATAGTAAATATCATTGTAAAACTAACTAAAAGAAATCACATTACTATTCCAGTAATGGTAATTTATTTTGGCTCGTTTCTTTTCCCATTTCTTATATTGTTTTATTTCGGTCTGAAAGACCTAAGTATTACATTCATGAGCCAAAAGTGAAATTCTTACCCCCACTTTTTTGGCATTTCTCGACGTCTTAGGACCTACTGATTCTAAAAAAGCAAAAAAAAAATGTATGTCTGTCTGTAGGCCAGCCGCCGTCATTACCAACGCTGCAGGGAAAACCGCTGGAGGGATTTCAAAAATTTTCCAAAAATAGGTATACTCAAGGGACAGGTCCGAAAGGACGCTGTGTTCGATAACTGTACCGGAAGTGTGTCAAAAGAATCATTAAGTTTGTCAAAACAGCAAATTTTCATGCTTAAAAAACGTTCATTTTAATTAAATACGAGTAGGAACATTGAATTTGGAGAAATCTTGATGGTAGGGATTGGTATATGAGATCAAAAACTAGATTATTCATTATAAGTTTGTCAAAAAAATGTTGTCAAGTGTGTTAAAAGATAGATTTTTATATACTTTTTTACCCAATTTTTTAGAAAATAATAAAATTAATAATTTATATGACATGAAATTTTATTATTACTATAGAGAATTATGGCATTATAAGTTTGTCAAAAAAATAGTGTCAAGTGTGTCAAAAAATGATTTCATTAATTTTTTTAGCCAAATTTTTGGAAAAAAAAATGTAGCTGTTTTTATGACGTAAATGTAATTGAAATTGAAATTGGACATGGACATTTTTGATTTTGTTATAGTTTTTGAAATATTTTTGGAATTTTGAAAAAAGTTTGTATTTTTGATTTTGTAATAATTTTTGCAATATTTTTAGAATTTTGAAAAAAATTTTAGTTTTTGATTTTGTAAGAATTTTTAGAATATTGTTAGAATTTTGAAAAATTTAAAATTTTTGATTTTATTATAATTTTTGAAATTTTGAAAAAAGTTTGAATTTTTGATTTTGTAATAATTTTTGCAATATTTTTAGAATTTTGGAAAAAGTTTGAATTTTTAAGAATTTTTGGTATATTATTAGAATTTAGAAAAAGTTTAAATATTTGATTTTATTCCAATTTTTGCAATATTTTTGGAATTTTGAAAAAAGTTTCAATTTTTGATTTTCTTATAATTTTTGCAATATTTTTAGAATTTTGAAAAAAATAGAGTTTTTGAATTTTATATATATTTTTAGAATTTTGAAAAATTTTGATTTTGTAAGAATTTTTGGAATATTTTTAGAATTTTGAAAAATTTTAAATTTTTGATTTTATTATAATTTTTGGAATTTTGAAAAAAGTTTGATTTTATTTAATTTTACAATATTCTTGGAATTTTGAAAGAAATATGAATTTGCGATTTTGTAATATTTTCTCGAAACGCTAAATGGAGAGGTTTTTGAGTAGTTTGCTGAGTGTATCATCTTTTCACTAAATTATGTTAATTTATGATCTGTTATAATTTTCCGGCAACGTTTTGATGTTTCGTGTTAGTTTTTGTAATAGATTTCTAAACAGAGATAAAAAAATACTTGTACTTTAACAAAGAGTTATGTTTAATATACATCGCTGCCCAAAACTAAAAACAATGTCCTCATAAAAGTTTTTTGCCGAAAACTATATCAAAATCCTTAACCCAGACCGAAGTCTTGATATCTCAGAGCTGTGAGATTTCAGCCCCTCCATATTTCAAAATATCCCTTTACGGTTAACCTTTTTTGAATATATCTGGCGCTGATTTTGTTCTTCGTATTTGACCCATAGTTGGGCAATCTGATGAGGGCCTGATACGAAATGATTTACTAGAGTCTACCTTATTTATTCTGATGTAAGCCGTACTTCATTTGATCAAATTTCATTTGGTTAAAATTCACTCAATATCCATTGTTTTGTATTTAATTTGTTCATGTTATTATTTTTCAAATTATACTTTTTTATTGATAGGATTAATTTTTTTTGCAAGCACTTGACTAGCTTATTATTCAGGGAAATTTTTTCACAGCCGTAGTAATTAATTTCCTATTCGAACTAATCCAGCTCTGATAGCCCAACTAACATTAAATGCAATGATTGCGGATCGATTTGAACATTTTATTTGTTTATAACAATAGCAAATCGTTAATAACTTTTAATAATTTTAATTTTTCTTGTAAGCCAACATCTCTTAACTTTAAAATAAAACAAACAAGAGGTTTCTATCTTTAATAGAACCGAAGTTATGAAAATAACTCGTCAAGCCAAAAATCACGAATTTCTCGAAATTTAGAGCCGTTATATTTTTAAAAAATACTCGAACACGTATATCTTGTTTTTCGATATAAAAAATGTAAAACAATTTCAGCTAAATAAAAAAATCTGTTCGGTTCGTAAAAGAATGACGCATATACAATTTGGAAGTCTCTATAGTTGAAATAATAGCAATATTTTCCGTCAGTTTAACATATTTCATTTTTACAAAACAGTCTCGGTAAATCTTCTGAAGTCTTGATATTGAAGCTTTTTATAGACTATGACAGCTTTGCTTCTATAAGGTCTTTAAACAGTTACAACTGAAGCTACTTCCATTCTAATTACAGCTATAACTTCTATAACCTTGTTTCGGAAGCTTTATCGAAAGTTGTTTAAATAAGTTTCGGCGAAGCTTCTAATATTAAATATAGAAGCGTTTTTGAAGCTTTCATTCAAATGGTAGAGCTTTCCTGTGAAAGTTCTATCGAAATTTTTTAGAAGTATAGTTTAACTAGCTTCCACTTAGAAGCTTTAGCGAAACTTTATTGAAGCTTAAGCTGGTATAACTCAAAATTGAGAAGTTAGTTTGCTAGTTGGAAGGGATGCCTGATCCGGTTTTACCACTCTGGCTACCTGATCCGAGCCCTATTATATGAACCCGAACAAATTTCTGCTCGGATAGCTAACGAATTACCCAAGCAGCAAAATAGGTCGAAAACTGGTAACGTTTTACTTAAAATTCAACTTACAGGTCATAATAACTTAATAATTGGGTGTAAATTTTCTTCAAAAAGATTAATGTGGTGAAAAATTTGACGTAACTTTATAGGCAAAATGTTCGATTTAGGTGCTTTCCCACCCATTAAAGCATGCTGTTTATATTATATTTCTTCCTAACTTAGGTAGATTGGACGTCGAATTTACGTTGATTCGCACCTATTTTCTACCTAATAGTTTGTAAGCTACCAATTACACTGAAAAAACTGTATATATGTAATCTCGTTTCGTTTCTACAAACGTTTGAATTTGTACAAAACGTTATAACTTTTATAATGAGGAACGTTATATCTGCGCTAAGATGTATCAAATACTATTTAAATTTTTTTTTGCTTACAATTTCAAAGAAAATGTAATTATAAAAAACACAGTTTGTAGGACTATGTTGTTTATTTCTTTGCAGCATAACGGTGTGCCTATACAAAATGGGATCTTTGAAAATATTTTTGATCATTAAACCAAGGTCTGTTGACTTTATCAAACTTTATGCTTTTCGCAAAATATTGATGCGAATTCATACAAACTCGACTGTAATTTTAATCATGTAATTTTTTTGGTGTAAAATCACCCCTCAACATTTATTTTTTTATTATTTTAATTTGATTATTTTATTATTATAATAAAAACTATGTACTTTCTATGATTAGTAGCCGTCTTTTCACTTTATATGTATACAATGGGGGAAATAATTACTTAATCATAGAGATTTAAAAAAATATTGAGGTTGATCAAATATTCATTTTTAATATTTCATTTGGCAAAGGAACGGGTATAGAACTATAGAAATTTGTAAACGGCAAAATAAATCGCTTTCCACGTTTCAAACTTAACATACATTTCAAATAGCAATATAGATTATTGTCTATAATAATGTGTCTATCGGTTTGTCCATCTTTCTGGCAAGTAGATAGACATAAATCAATGTATTTTATAACATAATTGTTTTCATCGAACTCAAACAACAAACTAGAAATATATTGTATTTAGCTCATCATAATATAAAAATCTAGACAATATTGTTTTCAAATGTCAACATTGCACCAGACGTTGATATGTTCAAGTGGCTTTTGAACAAAGAACCACAATAACAACAAAAATTATTTATTCAATTGTGAGCTTGGTCGTTTCTTTGCAAATAAAATAAAAATATAAATAGAATTAATTACAAGTGATTTCAAGAGAAATAAATACTTTTATATGTTTGCGGAAATAACTTGTTAATGATAAACATTTTTTCATAAATTAGGATTGTGAATATATATAATGATATGCAAATGTAATACCATTTAAACAAGAGCGTCGAACCACAATTGAATATATTGGTTCTTGGGTTTGCGTCTTGGTTTTATTTTTTAACTCTTCAAATCTTCATTATCGATTAAACTCTAATTAGTATAATCTATGAAATAAATTTTTCTGTTTGTTTGTTTCAGATTTCTACGGAAGCAGAAAGAAAAAAATCATCAGATATATTAGAAATGAAAGACATGTATGAAATACGATTGACTCAAGCCAACAAATCTGCCAAATCAGAAACCCAACGATTGGTAAGTATTACTATTAAGTAACGATTTTTTTTGAAATTCTTATTTATGGATGTTGTGTTAAACGACTTAAATCTTTAACATATATATATCTTAATCGTTTTTTTTCCATGTAAGATTATTTAAAAATACCTTTGAGATTACGTGTTCGTCATTTCATTTTGGATATCGTTTCATTACTGAATTTTTATGAATGGAATTCTGTCTGGAGTGTAATGTAATGATATGTTAGAGATACCATTTTAAATTGGTTGATTTTGATTAGTGTGTGAACTGTTTTGTTGAAAAGCTAAAGAACATTTTGATTCGTGTTGTTAAAATTTTAAAAGAGGAGGATAGGATATTTAGTTTAAACATATCATATATTTAATTTAATCTGTAATTTGTTTAAGTATGAAAGTATGTAAAGTAAATGTTTAAAGGTATCAGAACAGTATGAATCATGTTGATAAATTTACTTTAAAATTCGTGTTAGACGTATAATATGTTTAGGACTTCATTGCTTATGTTTGGTGGAATAAATAGCTCATAAAGTATTTTGATTATGTTGTGCTCATCGTAGGGAGAAAGTTTCTTTGATTTTTTTTTCAATATTGGAAATATGTTTTTAACTTTGTAAAGTTCGATGGATCGTCCATTTTCGGATCTTCATGACTTTGAGCTTACGTTCCATTGTCCATTGTTCCATTGTTTATACGATTTTCCAGCTTTTTAATCATATTGGGTTGACTTTTGAATATTTTGCACAATATTTTGGGAGGTTGATTCATAGTGTTGCTTAGATAATAGACTAGACTACTTGACATATTTATTTAGTTTTTGCCAAATAAATCTGCTTTTTTTAACTATAGCCAAAAGCGTGTTGTCACTCGTTACACTAAGATGTTCTTGCAACAACCCAATTCTTCTCATTCGCTTCCTTCAATAAATCAAATACATAATTCGTTCTGTTTTTTCAGTTGAAAGTTCTTAACCCTACTGCTCCATTGATACAGAAAGATTTTCTTAAGAATATAGTATGTACAAAAATCTTAAATGAAATTATTATAATAATACGAATTTAACTGACTGAAATATCTAGTGATTGCTTCAAGGCACGAGTCAACTGTTTCAACAAGATTTTCACATTGTTTATGATGGGAATTTTATTTAAATTTAAAAGAAAAATTACACCTTCTATAATTTTAAAGCAAAAATAAATAATAATTACCATACCTTCTGGTCATTTAAGATAATAACAGTTTCCAGACAAAATAAAAAAAAAACTCAACTACAGTTTTCTTGTATGTTGAGTATTCGCATGTTTTCTTTTTATAAATTTTCAGCCAGCCTAATTAGGTTACAGTGTAAATATTATAAATATTGAAGTAATAGTTGAGATGGAATAGGTTAGTTTTTGAGTTAGGAAAACAGAATTCTTATTCTTACTTTATAACATTTAATAGGCACAGGATTCTTATCGAGTTGTAATAACTATGGTCTGAAAACCTAATATTACGTTCTCGAGAAAAATTTGAAAATTCGCTAAGTTTTAGGTTATAACTATTCCAAATAAGCAAACAAAATATCCGTCTGTCTGTTGGTCGGCAGTCCTCTGTTATGGTTGACGAAAACTAGAAAACCACCCGACCGATTTTAACTGTTGCATTTGGGAAACAGGTGGTAAAAAACCGGTGTCTTCATGATTGTTATTGTTTTTTTTTGAAACACTTACCTAAACAGGACTAGGTCCGGTAACCCAGGTACGAGTCCAGTGTGTTAACCACTAGATCACTCAGATACACATAAAGTGTTACTAAATCTTTTAAATGGCAGAATATTCGTAGATGTTCAATTTCGTTAAACCAGTTAATGCTGTTATTAACCGTAACATTGAATATAAAAATTATTTTAGCTTCCGTTTGAGGAGTAAAATGGATGGAGTCCGGTATATAGACCAAACGCATTACAACAATTGGACTACTGATGCTAGTAAAACCTCCTGACACACAAACTTAATAAAAAGCAACGAACAGTGTTATAATAAAAAACACCAATTTATATAAAAAAATCAATTTAACAAATTTAATATGATCTATTTTGATCCAAATTTCACTCAATGACTTAAATTTACATAATGCCCGGCCAAACAAATATGGTCCAGTATAAATAGTAATTGACTCTTCAGTGTTTTGTTTCTCTTCTCTTGTTTCTTTCTCGTTTAAAAACTATACATTTAAACTTCTATATATCATCTGATCAAACAACTTTTCTAAAACTCAATAAATTGGAACAGCTGTATTACATCTACATGTAATACACCCAAATAGCATTATTAATTAGCATTGAGGACAATGAACTAAAATTAAACGTTAAAATATCATTGACCAACTTGTAGCATACATAAAAACTTTTATATCCTTGCCTTCTACAAAAAAGCCCGAGTTGAAACAAATTGGCAAATTATTAGCGAAAATCTTTATATTTGAATATTCCTACTTTTAGAGTAATATTCGAAACAGTCAATCGTTACAAGATTAGTTTACAAAGGAAACAATAGACATTGAGTTCGTAGGTTGGCGATTTCTTTAGTTCTCTTATTTTATGTTGCGATGCTTGATATAATTCCAGCTTGAAGTATTCCATAAATTTATTTAAATCATTTGGCACAATACCTGGTTTCCCCGATGTTATGGTTTTATCTCCGTTGTTTTGTGTGGATTGATATATTTTGACGGTGTTAATAGTTTACATCCCACTCGGCTTTCATTTTGAAACATGGTTATTGTTATATACAGCTTCAGTTACTCCCAACTAATAAGAGCAGTTGAAAAATATTATGTTGTTGCAGATTAAATGTCGTTTTTCACAAACGTCGTTATTATTAGAGAGATACTTTTTCAGAAATTTTTTGGGTTAATCCAAGTTCCAGTACTTCCAAATAATAGCAATAATTGGAAAATATCAGATAATTGCAAGCCATAAATTTTAAATATCTTCCTAAATATCTTCTCACTTCATATGCCAAATTTTATTATATTTTTGACGATCGCGTTTATGAATACAAATTTATCATTCATTAAACATACAATTTTTTTGATATTTCACACGAATCTCACAAACGCAATTGTAGAGTTACTTTTTTGTACATCAATTTGATGTTAGTACTTTGTTTTTTTTTCTGTGGTTGTGCGCGAATTTATATAATGGCGTCATCTTATATCGTTAACCAAATGCAATATAAATATGCAAAAATAAAAATGAAATTATCAATGACATTTTCGTGATCTGAAAAAATTATTCATTTTTTTGTTAGTTTACATACATATTTTGAAAAGATAATAAAAATGAAGGGTGTGGACTGATCGAGCTGGTCAAACAAATTTAATCGATTGTTCGTGGTTTGCCGGCAGGAGTTTATTATAAAACTAGCATACATACTTTGACGCTATTCTGGCTTATAACGGTCTACATTAGAGTTATTTATTCAACTTTTTAATGTACTGGTTGCCCAATACCATATTGCCGTAATTTATAAGTATTTTGTCTCCTAATAAATAATTAGCATCTTTCTATAGGTCGGTTCTCTTTTTTAATATTTAGTATTTTATTTTTTATGTAATAAATCATAACTAATTTTTGTTCATTTCAAAGAAATTGATGTTCTCATAATGCATGCATATTAGAATAATTGAAAATAAAATTAATTACTTTACGAAGGTTTATGTTTGAATTTTAAGATATGGTTGAAGTAAAATCTAGATTAAGATAAAGGTTATAAACACTAGTAGGTGATAGCTTGTATTTAAAATAAAGTTTCAATGCAGAATACCGAAAATTTGTTTGTAAGTACTACAATGTTTTTTTCTAAAATTAAAAACATTGTGTCTTACAATCATTAAAGGTTTTTAGATTTACCACATTTTTATTACTTTTACAAAAATATTATTTTTTGTATGTTTTTTAGAACACTTATGTTCGGTTCTAACTTTTACTCATTTTGTTAACAATTCTCCCTTGTGATAACCGAGTATGACTCATAGCATTTAATGTTTGCACTTTATATTATCTGCAGTCTTTATATTATTATATTATATTATCTGCAGTCTTTATAACTATCGTTACGACTCAAAAGTCAAAATACTTAACTCTCATTCATATATGTTCTGTAAACGAGAAAATATTTTTAAAAGATAATAATACTGTATGGATTGTAATATGATGAATATATATTGATGAAAAATGTGATCTACACAGGTGAAAAAGACGAAATTTGAACTTTTTTGATTTTTGATTTTTCTGAAACTTGGCATATAAGCAGTATATAAAAATACCGCTTATTTTACAATTTTTTTAAAGTGCATAGTTTGAGCATAGGTGCACCTTGGGGCACATGCATGTAAAATAATAATTCTGCCAATCCGATGTAACTTTGAAATTAAATTGCTCAAGAACGGCTATACCGATTTCATCAAACTTTTTTGTTTGATAGGCGTTTAAACAAAAAATCGTTTGAAAAAAAATTAATTAATTGTTTTTGTAATTAATTTTATGGCGCTAGGGTCGAAAATCAATTGGAATTGAATTTATTTATTTTTATTAAAACAGTTCTATCCTTACTCTAAAATATATCAATGTTACAAAGAGGCGTTAATTCGCGTTTTTGAGATATTTTATTTCAAAAAATTTTAGTCCTACTAAAATTCGAATTTTTCATCATTTTTTCAAACCGCAGCGATAAAAATGTTTTGTTGATAAAAATTATTAAATGGTTATTAATGTTATGCCATGTGTTAAATTTCATGTACAACACACTTCATAACTGTAAACTACAAGGAAAAATATGAATTTGTTAAAAGAAATCAATCGGAAATGATAAAACAGAATCTCAAACCGGACACCAAACAAGAGCTGGCGCGTTTAAAATAAACAGGTGTTCGAGTGACCCTCAACCAATTTTGTTAAATTTGTTCAAAAATCTAACGAGTTACTTTCAGAGTTGGTTTGTTTTTAACACTTTTGTTTTAAACACTGTTTAAAACAGTGTTTAAAACAAATTGTTTTTTTTAAAAAAAACAATGTTTTAAACAAAATTTGTTTTTTTTAAATATTGCAATGCTTCTTATTTGCTATTCATTAGAACTGTTGTAAACTGTCGTGTTTTACCGTTTTTAATACAATTGACCACCTTAAGGCACCTTTTAGCATATTAAACGTCACTAAAATTTTAAAATTTTTTAAAGCTTTCCTAATTTTTTTTTGTTAATAAAATGCGTTCTAGGGTGTGGATGAACGCAAATCTTTGTTTTTTGTTTTTTTATATATTTTTTAAAGAAGAAATAACTAAACAATAAATTCTATCACATATAAAATATGACATAACCCAATAGTGCATGATAGGATTTTTTTTAAAAATTTGCAGTAACAAAATTAAAAGGATGTTGCCAATAATCTAGCTAGTGGTATAATCCTTGATCATGTGACGCACTGTCTTCCTCAATTATTAAACACCACACATAGAGCTATATGAAAGCTCGATTCTTCGAGCAATCAATAACGTGCCATCATCAAGGAATACTTCATACATAAAATTTAGAGTTGACTAGGTAGGGATATCTCTACTAGCCAAATTATTAGTAGGAAACTGCTGGAGGATCTGTTATTCGATTTTCGACAGAAGGAGGACCATTTATTCGATGGAGGAGCAAGTGAAATTTGCTTAAATGCTAAATAAAAAAGTGGTAAATATGTGCTATTCCTGTGGATCAAAACTAACATCCTAATTTTGAAAAGGAAATTAAAGATTCGGTGCGAGATTTGTAAAATTCGGTTACGATTATTTCATATCATTGATATATTAACATTTTTTTAAAAGATACTTAACATAGACTTGATAAAATAGGCTGAGGAACTTTATCAAATTTTAAAACCAGTCGCAAATATATATTTTAAATTTAAATAAAATAATATTGCTTCCAAATTCAAAAAATTGTTGTTTTCAATAGATTTTTTGTTAAAGGTATATTCAATATTGTTACACCTTACCAGCCAATATTCTTATAGGAATGATATCAATAGCGTAATCTGTAATTTGCAATCGCCAGAAAATGAATTGCTTTATTTAATCAAACTGTTTCCCTGTTTTCCATAGTCTTTTCAAGTTGAGCTAGGAGAAAAAAAATCGGAAATACGTTGGTCGCAGAGTTTTTATCATAATTCAAATTTCTGAGGTTAGCCAATTAAGACAACCATGCCATTAGATTGAGAGATAAACTACTCTTAGGCATCTTGGGACAACTATTTGAGTGGCTACTGAGAATATTCAAGAAATCTTGAGAATCTTAACCGTGATCCTTAAGAATCGCCACAAAATCTTGAGAATCTTTCCGAATATTGAGAACTTTCAAAGAATCTTGAAAATATTTGGATGTACAGACTATCTTCAGATAATCTAGCGAATGATGGGAATCTTGAAAATCTTTAGAGAACCTTTATTAATCTTACAATATTTAGGACACTTATTTTCTTTGGAGTTTAGTCACTTAAATTACATATTTTCATTTAAAACCGAAAAAACGAATATTCGTAGTATAAAACATATTTAAAACAAAAAAAACACAAAATAAACAAAAAAAACACAAAAAAAAACAAAAAAAAAAGGTCAGGCAAGTGCGAATATAATTCGCTCGCTGAGGGTTCCGTGTATATAATATGAGAAAAAAACAGTTTTTGTAAGTATAGTTTCAAGTTGGGTTGAATCTTACCCAAAGCTGTTTATGGTGGCTAAAGAAAGCTTCAATAACGCCAGCTTCTAAATTATTTATATTGGAAAATACATTATCAATTGTGGTAGCCTCAACTGTTGTTGGTTCATGAATTTTTCTTTGTAAATTTTTTTGTAGAAAATAGTTTGAGAGCCAGTTTTGAGGATTTTTATTGAAACCAACGGAAAAAACGGAGAAAAAGTGTCGTCAAATTATTTCCAACGAGTGCATTGTTAACACAGTCGAGTGATTTGTCTACTGAACATTGGGGAGATCGGTATAGTATACCAACAGGATTTGTACTTCAGCTAGTTGAACATTCACAATGACTGCCAGCAGAGCTAAACTCAAAGTGATGGTGGCTACTATTTTTCTGCACTGGTGGTACTGTATCAGACTTAACGAAAAGAACAGATCCCCAACCTCGATTAACTTGACTGTAACAATTTTCTAGTTCAACAGTAGTTCAATAGTTCAAAAATTTCAAAAATGTTTGTAATTAGTGATCAACTTCACAGAGAACATTTGCAATGCAACCATATTAAATGATAATCTATCGAATAGCAAACAGGTATCTGGTATGTTATTGCATAATTTTTCAACCTAACGCCTTTCGCCTGAAGTTTAGTTCATCTGACTTGTTAAACTGTGTTGATCTAATCTGATCTTGTTTGTTCATTTCTTTACTTCGTTTCACTCAATATTTACTATAATATACATTTCCTACAACGTAGTAAAATTTATCCTCTTCTACGATTATTTTACGTGAATAGTCCTTTACAAAACACAATTTTAGAATTTTAATCAAATGAATCAAAACCGAAAAAAACGAAAACTACAAAAAATTGTTTTGGACTAGAAAAAAATTCACCTTTCATATGCCGAGTGGGGGTCAAAAATTATTTTTTGTCAAAATTTCCACTCTCAACCCCCTCAAAATAACATTTGAAATGATGATCCGACCGCTATAGTTTTCATTCAATCTTTACAACATTGCCCATAACCATGAATATTTTCAAATATTTTTCTTTTGTAATGTTCGAAGTTAAGGGGGAGGACAGGAATTTTTTTTCACATTTTTTAATATAACTCAAAAACTGCGCTTTTGAAAATTACATAAAAAATTGTTTTGGACTAGAACAAAATCAACCTTTCATATGATACCCCACTCAACAAGGTCAAAAATAATTTTTTTTCAAAATTTCCACCCTCAACCCCATCAAAATAACATTAGAAATGATGAGCCAACCGCTATAGTTTTCATTCAATCTTTACAACATTTCCCATAACCATGAATTTTTCCAAATTTTTTCTTTTGTAATGTTCGAAGTTAAGGGGGGGGGGGGGGGACAGGAAATTTTTTTCACATTTTTTTACATAACTCAAAAACTGCGCTTTTTAAAATTACATAAAAAATTGTTTTGGACTAGAAAAAAATCAATCTTTCATATGACACCCCAATCGACTTGGTCAAAAATATTTTTTTCTTCAAAATTTCCACCCTCAACCCCCTCAAGATAACATTTGAAATGATGAGCTGACCGCTATAGTTTTCATTCAATCTTTACAACATTTTCCATAACCATGAATTTTTTCAAATTTTTTCTTTTGTAAAGTTCGAAGCTAAGAGGGGGGAACAGGAAATTTTTGTCACATTTTTTAACATAACTCAAAAACTTCGCTTTTGAAAATTGCAAAAAAAATTGATTTATACTTGAAAAAAAAATCACCTTTCATATGACATCACACTCAACAAGGTCATAAATAATTTTTCTTCAATATTTCCACTCTCAACCCCCTCAGAATCACATTTGAAATGATGAGCCGACTGCTATAGTTTTGATTCAATCTTTACAACATTGACCATAATTATAAATTTTTTCAAATTTTTTCTTTTGTAATGTTCGAAGTTAAGAGGGGGGACAGGAAATTTTTGTCACATTTTTTAACATAACTCAAAAACTGCGCTTTTAAAAATTGCAAAAAAAATTGGCTTGGACTAGAAAAAAAATCACCTTTCATATGACACCCCACTCACTGAGGTCAAAAATAATTTTTTTTCAAAATTTCCACTCTCAACCCCCTCAGAATCACATTTGAAATGATGACCCGACCGCTATAGTTTTGATTCAATCTTTACAACATTGACCATAACCATGAATTTTTTCAAATTTTTTCTTTTCTAATGTTCGAAGTTAAAGGGGGGGGGGGGGACAGGAAAGACAATACCCGTTTATGGCAATATCAAAAAAACTAAGCAGTCGAAAAATCATTGAAATTTTTTTTTGAAATATTTTGAACTTTCTCGATTTTTCTAGACGCAACTCGATTCCTTACAAAAAACTTTTGTTTTACTATGGCTTCGGACAATTTACGGTATTTAAATTTATCGATAAAGTAGTTTTTTAAGCTTATTGCTATTGTCTTTTAACATTTCATTTTCCTTTATAAGATTTATGATGTTCCTTCATAAGATAATAAAATTAAATAATTGTTAGAAAAATAACAAATTTGGTTTAATTTTATTTAATTGTTCAAATTGTTTAACTCTAATGGGCAAATAAAAAGAAAACTGGCTAAAATATTAAACCAAATTATTAAAAAAATACAAAATATTTTCTCCCAAATAACTGCAACTTTTCTAATGAAATGAATTTTTTGATGAAGAATGTCTAACAAGATAATAAGGGCAATGATACATGTAAAAGAAATATCTTTCAGACATAAAAAATTTGGCATTTAATTGGTTGAGGGGCGGTAACATTTTTTAAATTTCAAAAAAATATTTTTGACTGAAAGACAGAAAAAATATCTGTAAGATATAAAAACACAACCTAAAAAGATATTTTTCGCTTGACAGTTAAAACTGATTAACTGAAAAATTGATTTTAAAAGTAAGTTTTACCAATAAAATCAATACAATTAACTTAATTTGATGATTTAGCTGCAATTAAAATAATTTGTTTACTTATTCATGTAGATTTAGATTAGGCGATAATCGCAACCAAAAAATAAAAATTTGGTCCAATGTGAAAATGCCTAAATCTATATGAATAAGTAAACAAATTATTTTAATTGTAATAAAATAATCAAATTAAGTTAGTTGTAATTGATTGTTGGTAAAACTTACTTTTAAAATCAATTTTTCAGTTAATCAGTTTTAACTGTCAAGCAAAAAATATCTTTTTAGGTTATGTTTTTATGTCTTACAGATATTTTTTCTCTCTTTCAGTCAAAAATATTTTTTTGAAATTTAAAAAATGTTACCGCCCCTCAACCAATTAAATGCGAAATTTTTTATGTCTGAAAGATATTTCTTTTACATGTATCATCGCCCTAAAACTCCAAAAATAAATTTAAACTATAAAATATATGAATTTGCTATAGAAGTAAAAACATTAAAATGACAATTAAGGTCTTACGGTCTTTTTTTAATGTCATTAGAAATTTAATGTCTTTCGCTCTACTTTGCCGACACATGGGTGCATTCAATGTAAGTTAAGGACTTAAGGTCTTAAAATAACCTTAATTTGAACAAGGCATATCTCCTTATCTATGTTCATAAAATATAGATTAAAACAAATATTTGAATTTTTTTGTTATCAGTAGGCGTGGAAAAACACGTTTTAAAAACTGTAGAAAATTTCAAGTTGATAGCACTTATAGTTTGTGAGTAAATTGATTATGTAGAAATTCGGACGGACACCGAAGTCTCACCAATAGGGTACCGTTTTTACTTTTTTAAAGTACGGAACCCTAAAAACACAAAAAAAACTGTTTTAAACAATAAAAAACGCGTTTTAAACAAAAAAAACAGTTTTTTTTTGTTTTTTTTTTAAAAAAACAGTGTTTTTAACCAACGCTGGTTACTTTTGTTTGGTTTTATAACTTAAAACAAAGATTAATAAAATAATTGTTTAAGCCAAGGTCGTTGCATCCACACGATATTTACAAGACATGGTTTAAAATGATCTTTTGTTCGGGAGACCCTCCATAAGATTGTACAATATTGTCCAAAATCTAACCATTGTTAATAATGTTGATAAAGGCTATGTGGCGTTTTCTGAAAATTGCTACAATTACTTCATAATTGTAGGTGACAGGCCTTATTGATGTTTAATACAAACAGGTGCTGCTCAGTAACCCTTCACCCTTTGCTTCAATTTTGATAAAAAAGGTAGTAAAAGTTTCACCAGGATCACTTGCGTTTGCGAATATCTATATTTATATTTTTATATTTACGTAAAATAACCATAAAAAACAGTCATTAATTGAATCGTGTTTGAATTTCTTTTTAGCTGGAGGAAATAAAAACTAAGGAAAGAAACATTGGACAATTAAAGAAAGAGATAAAATCATTGCAATCGGTCCATTCCGTGAAAGGTGTAAAGAATGCTCAAACTTTACAGGAGGTAAGTTCATTCTTTGTTTTAGTTAAAAAAATTTACAACATAATCTTTATTAGTTAGTGATGGGCTTAGTGAAAATGAAATTTTTATCACGTCTGTATCTTAATTCAACATTACTTTTTTTAATTCATAATTTCCTTTTCCCATAAAGCTGTCTGGTAAATCATTAAAACGTTCAGAAAGAAGAAAGTTCTATAATTCATTTTTGAATTGTAAGATACAATTTGGAAATATTATTTGTATGTTTTATGGCAGTTTTTATTGATATTAAGTTTACGTAATTTTAAATTTTCTCTAAAACATAAAGTTAAATGTTTATTAGGACACAGTTGGAATTATAAGAATTTTATGGTCTGATATATTGTGTGTAAGGCAAACAATCATCTTTTTATAGTTATTATGAAGGCATTATTTTTTTTATGAATAAAATAAACATATCACTTTTTAATGTATCCCGTGTGCATTTTTAAAAATTCAATTAAATGGAAACATGAGGATGTGGCTGCTCGTTTTTAATATTATAACGACGTAAAACCTGCTTACATCAATCCTTTGAAAATGATTGCACTAACCAGGGGCGCACACAAGGGGGGGGGGGGGGGGAGGGTAGGTCCGGACCCCCCTAACCAATAATTTTTTTTAAAGCTAGAAATTGTTTAGTGTTAACCATAAGAATTTATAGATTAACATCTCTGAATATCGGGAGATACGATGCTAACTAGGGAACTAAGGTTACTCACTAAGCATACTCCCTATTGATCGATTTTCTTTGAGGTTTTTTTGAACCCTAATTTTAAAATTTTGCGGAATTCGATTATCAATTAAGACCCACGTCAGTAAGGTATCCCAGAGATGAGGTTCTAAGAGATTCTGTTAATAAAAGTCTCATTAAAAAGCGACATCTTGTCACTCGAACCATAAAAAGATGGGTTGCTATTGATACTCTGGAGTAACGTGCGAATTATACAGGCTCAGGTAAAATCGATTTGATCTTGGCAGACGCACGTTCATGCATAGTATATTTGTGTACCTTCAAATCAGCAACATACAGGGAATCAAGCTCATTAGTAAGATTTGAATTGCTGAGCAGCAATGAAAGTCTCACCATGGATTTTCAACCGACTTGTTCCAGATATGTGTTTCAAAGAAAGTAATTCTGCCGTCACTCTTCCTTTACGGAAGCCGTATTATTTTTTACTTAGTATTTTTGACGACTTAAGAAGCTCATAATATTAAAATTGATGTATTACTCAAATATTTTAACAACAACCGACGAGATTGATATGGGTTTGTAATTTGTTGGACTCGTGCTAGCACCTTTTTTGGAATTGGCTGTAACTAGCCATTTTTTTAAATAGCATTTTATTTAAATTTTATTGCTTCTTCACATTTACTCGAAACCTAAAGATCAGCCTCTAGAACCATCTATCGGAATAAATCTTCGCAAACCCGCGTGTATTATTTCTAAAAAATTAGGAGCAGAAATGTTTGAATTAAACATATCTCTAAACCCCTGCCAATCTCAAACCCAAATAAGACTAGGATTAGATTTAAACTGTTTTGGAACTTGTAAATTTAAATACATTTAAATTTAAAGTACTAAATGTAAAATTTAAAGTATCAGAATGTTTAGGAGGTTAAGACCATAATTTGATTTCCCACATATATATGTGGAAATCAAATTATGGTCTTAACCTCCTAAAGATTCTGATACTTTAAATTGTACCAACGAAAGATCATTTATCAAAAACAAATAAAGCAATTCACTACTTTGACCAGGGGTCTCAGGAATGTCAGCTCTGGTAGGTTGTTTGGCCATTATATCCGAGTGAAAATAAATTTAAAAATAAGATAATAATATAATAATATTGAAATTATATTTGAGAAAAAACACTAAGTTTTTGATATCTATAATATTTTTAATTGTCTATATCAATTTCGAAAGCTAAGCTTTCATTGTCAAGGCTTGATCTTAAACAGTGTGAGGACAAGCCTTGACAATGAAAACTTAGCTTTCAAAATCGATCGTCAAATAAAAATATTATAGATATAAAAAATTAGTGTGTTTTTTTCAAATATAATTTCAATATTATTTTGTGATATCTAATGCTTAAAAAACAACCCAGCTAGCACAGATTTCGATTTGTAACATAAATATGTTACAATTAGGTTGTGATTCAGTTTTTTGAAACAAATTTAGTCACATATGGTGTAATGGGAGGCTTATCTGGTAGACCGTGAAGGTCTACCAGTTGGTCGTGCACGCAATACCCTGCTGCTAGCTCATAGAGCGAAGGTTCTTACGACCAGCCTCAAAAACAAGAAATTTTACAATAAATTAACAAAAACCTCGCGTGCCTACATCACCACCCAAGATCTCCAGACGGGAGACCTGTCCCGCTGTGCCACAACTCTTCCTAAATTATAATTACTTTAGCAGTTCATGGCAACACTATCGTTAAATTCATACAAAGTAAAATAATAATACAAAATAAACAAACCTCCCTGTTGATGATGATATTCTGATGATGTCTCAGTTATTGTTTTGTTCTTCCAGAATTGTATCGTGCATCCATTTTCCAAATAAAAAATAAACTTATCAAATTGACTCCATATTTTATTTTCTTTGACTTCAGTTAAAAGTTTCTATTACACTTAATGTACATATTTAATTTTCTCAATCTTAACACTTAACTCAATTTTAGGTACACATTCCTTTTACTAAAATTTATTGCAGTTTTCACATTTGTGCTGAACTTAACTCGCATTCTTTACTAGGCTTAATTACTCGCCAATTTTAACATTTAACCAAATTAGGTTTACATTTATTTCTTATTTATTTATACTTAATTAAACATTACTATCACTTGTTTATCCAAAATAATCGAAAAGTTCGACAACACAAAATTAACAAATAATTATAAAATAATTAGTTTTGCTCTTCAACTTGGCAACATCACCCGGTACCATTCCAACTTTTCAACCTCTTATCCCAAAACCAACTAATTAACTTCCAACTTCCAACCACCAAAACTAACTCATTTCGTATCCAAAAACCAACTCTCTGCTAACAAAACTAATTCCTTCAACTGCCAACCACCAACTCAATAATTCCAGAAAAAAAACTAACAGAAATTTTTTTCCTACGAGCAAAAAAAAATTCGTCAGCATAAATTTTAGTTAGATTTATTAATTCTTACAATTTTCTTCATATTCATGAAAAAAAAATATACAGAAAATTAATAAAAAAACAATTTAATACCGAAGGTGTTGGATGTACATTGGAATGTTTAACCAGTTGTGTTGCTACACAAACGGGTTGAAAAGTGAGTGGAAAATTAAGATCTATAGTATATTATTATAGGATAGAAAAGGTAAGTACACCCAACATTTAAAATCTTGCCCATTACAATGGGTTACATTACAGTCTCGAATTAGCGATCAGCAACAAATCATTCGGCTCAGTTACAACACTGTTTTAATTTGGTTAAGGAAAAACACAATTGTTGTTAAAATGTTTCATAAAAGTTACCCAAAAAGAAGTTATGTTTAAGTTAAATTAACGTTCATAAAACATTTCTTTTTGTAGAACATATAAAAAATGTTATTTTATTGTAGCTGCGACAAATCCCAGTAACGAACTTGCAACCTTGATGTAACTAACATATTTTCCTCAAGTTATTGTTACAAGGACGCTGGAGTGAGATTTTTGTTTAGTTGCAATGACAGAAAAAACAAGGTTCGAACATTGTAGTTGAAGAAATTTAGGTAGTAACAATGACGTTGCAATGAGGTTGTTATACAGTTGCAATGACAGAAGAAGAAAACGGATCGAGCACTATAATTTTAAATAGACAATTAGTTACAAGGACACTGTAATAAGGTTTTTATCCAGGCTCAAGAGCTTTGGGAGAAAACTGTCTTGAAGCTGTATGTTCGACATATTTTATTTTGTTTTATGTATTTCCGGTTTTAGTTGAGAAAATTCTATTACGATTTTCTATAGTTTTATTTATTTCCTATAACAATTTTCTGTGCAATATGACATAAGAAGCATTTAAAACTGTATTTAGATATATATTTATGGATTTTATGGTGATAGTAAAAGTTCGAAAATTTTCTAATTTTCTAATTATTTTCCAAATATTAATTTTTTGGTGGCGCGTAAATTTTCCAGAGGTTTACCCACACTCATCGACAAAATGGTATCCGTGTTAAAATTTTGGTCTGGAAATCATGAAATTTTTCAAGTTCAAAGTACGTATTGAGTAATGTCTGATTTTTAAAACTTAAAAAGTATGTCAATAAAAATCATGTAAAGGAACACTTATTAAAAACATTTTTAAAACATTACAAAATACAACTGAAATAAAAAAATATTCATTGTTTCATCTTGTTGCGTGCAACATCAGTATGTTACAACAGAACAAATTAAATATAGCTATAACACATTTGTCGCCTCATTGTGATCAAATTTGTTACAAAATATACCGTAAATTCTGCTTTTTCTGTCGCAATTGAGCTACAGTTGCGTTACGTATCTAAATTTACGACTCTTTTATTTGTTACATTAGCTCCATTGCTACAAATTTGTGCTAGCTGGGAATTTTAGTTATAATAATATAATAATAATAAAATATAAATTTTGATTGACTAAAATGTTTTACTATCAATAAATTTGTTTCCTTCTCAATAATGAAACCACAACAAAAATACTTGTTTCCCAAGGCAGCCAAATTGGCCCTTAGAAACAAACATAGATTATTTAATACTTGGATCCTTAACAAAAATCCCTTAACAATTTAAATCCTAGTATCTACAGACCAATAGTATTTTAAACCAGATAATCGAAAACGAAAAAAAAAACTGAAATTGACAGAGCGAAAGCGGCAAAACTTTCTACCATGATTCTTTAAAGTCTGTACCAAATCTTTTTTTTCCTATTAGTGACGGTGATTTTAATCGTCACTGACCCAGCAAGAAAAACCACATTGCTCGCGGAACGCTTTGCTTTGAGCTGGACTGTTTTAGAAACTCCTAAAGAAGAACCACAAATCCAGTCTTCAGGAGTTAATATGAAAGATTTGGCCAACATCCCTCCTATTATTATAAAAACATTTTCAAAAGAACTTGCACCTTTCTTACCAAAATTTTCTACAACTCCTATAGATCTGATGTTTCTCTTTCGTGCTGGAAGTTAGCCAATGTCCAGCCCATCCGCCAAAACGGAACAAAATGTGATATTTCAAATTATGTGATTTTTTCCCGTTTGTAGGATATTTAATTTAAAACGAGAAAGCGGGCAAAAACATGGCAAGTGCGGGCTTTTTCACAATTAATTGTAGAAGCGTTTTAAATTTTAAACTTATTCAAAATGATCGCAATTACAATTTTTTTAAGTATGCTTACAGAAAGATGTTGATTGCTCAATAATTTTGATTAAATGAATCTGCCATTCATCGGCTTCAGTATACATCGATGGAATTTCAGCCATCTAATGTTGATGTTCGGAATTTTCTTAGAAAAATAGAGACAAACGTTTCGAAAATCCCAAAAGCAATACCATATTATCTGAGTTTCAGGGATATTTTCACACTGCTAAACGAAAAATAAAATCACCTGCAACTACAAGATGGCTGCTCTCTATGCATCGATGCATTTTGAACATATTGCAATATGTGATGTTTTGTATCATTATTTTGATTACGTATCGATTTAATTGAGATTTAAATTTGATGCTCTTTTTCATAGCAATACTATCTCATACCACAAGTTGTATGAAGAGTCGAAACAAATATTGTGGTTTTTGAAGTTTTCCCATATAAACAATTGGATTTGTACATATGTATATTTGTTTTAATTGAAAGCTTGATAGGAAGTTTTTCCTTAAAGAAACGGGGAAAATCGGGAAGTTTTGAAACGTCAACGGGATTTTAATTTTTTAAAATCTGACATCACTGATACACAGTGTACACACGTATAAAAATTGGAAGACAAAGCCGACAGCTAATACGTTTTTCGAAACAATAGATCAACAACTGATCGAAACACACCGATCTACATCGTACAAATGAAATGCTTAGCCCGAATCAATAGTTCCGGGGGCGTTTAATCCACAAAGGTTTAAATAGCGTTCATCAACACCTCAACACGCATGTTGTTGTGGGACCTAGGCCTTAAAGATATCTATGTGTGTTGTTGTAATTTCTTCACAACAATTTTTATTAAAATAAAATCGTTGGACCCCCCCTAAAACTTTTTCTGTGTGCGCTCCTGGCACTAACAGACTCGAAGAAAACGAGGAAGAAGTTATAATAAATATCCTGTTTATATTTCAAATTTATAAAATTACAAATTGCCCATTTTGGTTTTTTATAGTTTTCTTCAGAATGTTAGTCAGAATGTTAATATGTTAGTCATCATTCACTTCGAAGATTGAATTGCTTAGTTAAGAAATGAATTTTTGTGGTACCTGAAAAGTAGGAAACAACATTATGAGATCAGAAAAATGATCATGTCCATCTCAATAGGCCTTAAGAGTTGTCATAAATGTTCAATAATTATACACACGTTGAGCAACTAGATCTAATGATCTTTTCTTACTACTAGAACCATTTGAATCTTTTGATAAGGCTATGATTGGTCTGATCCACTTGTAAGTAACGTTTTAGTATTCTTATTTTGCAGGTGTAGTGTGTAGCCGCTAGCCACGAATATACGATCGTGGCGATAGCTCCATAATGTATTGGTTGTTATTTATCTGGTGGAATGTTCAGTTCACTTTCTAGTAAGGCCAGTGCTTTTGCTTTACAGTAACCACGTGTTGACCGGACTACCATGTAATTTATTAGTTTGATAAAATATTGTATAAGAAGTACAATATAGGTGTCACAACAATACATAAACACTTTTGAAACCTAGGTCCACAACAACATGTATTGTGATGGACGGGTGACGGGTTTTTATTTTTGCACTTTTTTTTAAAAAATTGATTAACTAAACGTATTGTTTATCGTATCACATAATAAAATATAACATAGGCCAATAATCTGGCGTTGAGTCTCTAACAAACTGACACCTACATCTTTATATATCTCCTCAATTCATTGACTGTGGTGTACCCTAGTTTAGGTTCAGTTCTGTCTTTTTAGTTTTGAGTTATATCAACTAACTATTGAAAGTTATCAGCAATCCAATAAACACATTTTGCAGATGATAGAATATTCCATAAATGATTTAGCTCCTAAATTCAGTACGAACAAATCCTTCTCGGTGAGACGCGGCAGTAAATACAGTCGAAGATCTTAAAGAATATCGTCGAGTGAGTTAACCAAAATATACCGTCTGCTTGAATTCCACAATAACATGAATAACTGATGAATAACTTGATGAATAACTGACCGAAGCACAAGTTAACATGTCTGGGAAAAAAATTGATAAATGTGAATCACACATTTATCCATTGAATGTGTCAGTCCCTGATATCAAAAAGTGAGTTAACTTGAGATTTCGCATATCTCGTATATTTCTATCTCGAAGCAAATTCCATGAATCGATTTATTATTCTATTTCAATTTCAGTCTTATTTCAACCCAAACGCCATATTGGGCATCAAAATCAAACACAAAACCAACAAGCCAAACAATAAATTTATAAACATTTTGTCATACAGTAATTTAAACATTATTGTGTGAGGTGAGCTAATATATTTGATACATAAAAAAAACTTAAAAAAAAAAAATACAACCGACTTCAGAAAAAACAAAAGAGGCACAAAAAAGTGAAAAATAACTCAATTGTTGCTTTTAGAGACAAACATACAGTACATTTTGATTAATTTAATTTAATTATACCTTAATATAGACAAATAAATTACGCTATTAAACAAAGTTACTATATTAAAATAGTTACTTTTTATTATAATTATTATAGTTGTTATAATAGTTATTATATTTTAAAAGTTATTTGTAGTACAAAACTGTTGGAAATCGGTGCCAAGTCCGAGACATATTAGTCGGTTTTTCGTTAATGTGGCACCGACTTCGAACAGTTTTGTACTACAAATAACTTTTAAAATATAATAACTATTATCACAACTATAATAACTATATTAATTATAATAAAAAGTAATTATTTTAATATAGTAACTTTGTTTAATAGCGTAATTTATTTGTCTATAGTAAGGTATAATTAAATTAAATTAATCAAAATGTAATGTATTTTTGTCTCTAAAAGCAACAATTGAGTTATTTTTCACTTTTTTGTGCCTCTTTTGTGTTTTCTGAAGTCGGTTCTATTTTTTCTTATTAAAAAGTTTTTTTATTTTTTTATTTTTAGGGTGGTCATAAAACAAATGTCGGCTAGAAAACGTTTTAAAAGTAATAACTTCAAATACTGGAAAAACTTTTATCAGTGACAATCTATTAATTATGGTTTTGCGAGTTTCGGCACAAACGGCATACATATTTCCTGTCATAGAATATTATTTGCGATAAACTCGACAAGTATAGCAATATAATACTGCCACAACACCCAAACAGAATAATATGTTTTGACGAAATCAACGAAAATGCATAAAAAATATGTTTTTTTCCAATTTTTTGAATAACGGTATTTTTCACATCATAAAAAAATTATGGGACCCTCACGGAATAAACCCAAATAGAATACAATTTAAATCATCCAAATCGAACGAGCTGTTTTTGAGAAATCGGTGTACATACATAAAAAAAAACCCACAAGGAAACACAGAACCTCCTTCTTTTTTGAAGTCAGTTAAAAATTGTTGTATGCTCATGCAATTGCAAGTTAATTGATTCATTGCGTTACAAATTAATTTTTTTTGACTTGCATCAATAATAAAAACAGGGTCATCCAAGTATTATGTCATAATGAATTACGGTTGTTCAATATTAATTTTATTTTCTGGTTATGGCTTAATTTTTTTTGTGGTATGTTAATTTTGAGATTATATGAAATTATAATATTTAGCGTAAGAGTGACCAAAGTATATAAAAAAGAAACAAAAGATAGAAAGCTCTAAATATAACTTCGATCTAATTGTGTGGTCGAGATTATTATGTAAATTAAAATCAAAAAGATCAGAGTGTTATCGTGCCACACACAAGTGTTAAAAGTGATATTGTTGTTTTTATTAGATAAATAACTATAAATTAGCTAGTTGAAAATTGTATATCGTATAAATGTTTTTATATAAAAAAAATAAAAGAACTAATGTTTTTTCAAAATATATATTTATAACAAATTGTTTATATAGTAAAAATAATAAATGTTTTTTTTTTCAATTAAATGTCTATTTGAATTTAATAATTTTTTAATAAATCGCAATAATAATAATTTAAAAAGAATTTAAATTATATTCAAAGAAAAGAAAAATATTCACCTGTTCTTTAGTTTTGATATCTCAAATTATATTTTATCGCTCGCAGGAAAATTTAAATATGCTTCTGGTAATCGCAAAAATAGAAGTGACTTGCATTTTTGCATTTACATTCAATTTGCACGCAATTCGCTTCCTTTCGGAACATTTAATTTCCAATCACAGATGGACAGGCGAATATCTTTCTCAAGCGAAGAAATCAATGAATGCAGTCATTTATTGCTAACATTAATTAATATTGAATGCATTCATTCATTTCTCCGGTAAAGTTAAATCTAATTGTTGTGAATTGTCACAATTCGACATTTCATAACAAAACAAAATACCAACTAATTATAAACATCTCAGGTAAGTATAAGTATTCCATATATAAATTTTTTAGTATTTAAATTAATTGATTTTTCTTTTTTAGGCAATCATTAAAACATGTTCAAGTTTGAACATAGTCCGGCCCGTTGACAGACCGTCAACCACAATCATTCAATCGGAAGTTTGCAGATCTTAGTTATAGATCTTTTCAAAATATTATTGGATGTTTTGATGGTCACCACTCGAACTGAACCTTTATCATCTGGATGAATTTGTATTATTCGGCCCATGGCCCATTTGCAAGTTGGTAAGTTTTCATCCTTTATTAAAACCAGATCATTTATTTTTAAATTATCTTCAGATGATTTCCATTTATTCCTTTGTTGCAGGTTGTTAATGTAATCTTTATGGAAACGTTTCCAGAATGTTTGAACAAGCTGCTGAACTTGTTGCCACCTTGATAATATAGCTTTCGATGTATAACTCATATCGCGTTCCGGTATGGAATTCAATGATGAACCCGTCAAAAAATGTGCAGGTGTCAACGCTTCAAATGAATCATCATCGGATATTGGGCATAGTGGTCTAGAATTCAGTACACCTTCTATCTGACATAAAAGAGTGGTCATTTCTTCAAATGTCAAATGTGAATTTCCAGTGACTCTATAGAGATGAGTCTTAACAGATTTTATTGCTGATTCCCATAATCCACCAAAATGAGGTGCAGAAGGAGGAATATGATGCCAACGTATTTGATTTTGGGAACAATACTCTGTAATTATAAAATCATTATTTTTTATGCTATGAAATTGATATACCTCTTTTAGTAGTTTATTGGCACCAACAAAATTGGTACCATTATCGGAATATATATTCGATGGTACCCCTCTTCTCGCAGCAAATCTTTTAAGAGTTGCTATAAAAGCATTAGTAGTCAGATCTGTTACAGTTTCTATGTGTACCGCTTTAGTGACCATACAAACAAAAACTGCAATATAACCTTTGACTAGTTTAGCTCCACGTCCTCTTTTACTAGCTAGTAATATTGGTCCAGCATAATCTACACCGCAGTTTGAAAATGGTCTCGCTGGTGTTATTCGCACGGCTGGTAAATTGCCCATGATTTGGCTGGAAACTGTAGCTCTATTTTTGAAACACTGTATGCATTTTTTAACTTCTTCTCTCACCTTTCCTCGTCCATGGACAATCCAATAGCTTTGACGTATAAGATGGAATGTGTGGGATGGGCCAGGATGTAGGTATTTTTTATGATAAAAGGAAATTATCATTCTACTTAGGATGTGGGATTTTGGTAGAATGATGGGGTGTTTTGCTTCATAAGGGTAATTAGAATGATGCAGCCTGCCTCTAACACGTAGTATGCCCTTTTCATCTATAAATGGAGTAAGAGTTGACAATTTATTATGTTTAGGTAATTCTTTGTTTCGCTTCAGAGCATTAATCTCATTTGAATAAATCATTTGCTGCACCCATTTAACCAACCTTTCAGTTGCTTCATTCATTTCGATTGCTGATATAGAGAGACCTTGTGTTTTGTTATTGCTCCGTTTTGTCACAATGTTAATAAATTTATTGACAAAACATAATATACGAATAATTTTACTAAATGAGGATACTTTATTTAATAAAATTTCATACACTTCACCTTTGCCAACGTTGCTATTTTCTAACTCCTTTACATGATACAGTGGGATGTTTGATGAACACGACTTTTCCTTTATCTCACATAGAGTTTCTTCATAGAATACTTCCTTCTCGATCGTGGGCCATTTAGTCTCTATTTCACAAAGCCATGCTGGACCGTGCCACCACTGATCAAGTTTTAGCAATCTGGATGGTAAAACACCTCTGGACGCATAGTCAGCCGGATTATCCCCTGATTTTACGTGCTGCCAATGATTTCGTGGTAGTAATTGTTGTACCTCAGACACCCGATTTGCTACGAAGGTTTTCCATTTTGTTGGATGATCGGATAACCATGACAATACTATAGTAGAGTCTGTCCAAGCATGCATCTCAATTTCTTGTTCAAATGTTTTCTGCACTTCCGTCATTAATTTGGCTAGAAGATGTGCTCCACATAATTCTAATCGCGGTAATGATATTTGTTTTATCGGTGCCACCTTAGTTTTTGATGCAATAAGTTCTACTTGAATCAGTCCTTCTTCATTTTTGAATCGGCCATAGACCACTGCTGCATAGGCTCTTTCGCTCGCATCGCTAAATCCATGTATTTGTAATTCTCTGTGACCTATAAACCGTCTTATTCTAAGATTTTCTAATTGATGAAGTTCCATTTTTACTTGATTCCATAATATAGCAATGTCATCAGGCAGCCTGTCATCCCAGTCTAAATTTCTTAACCACAATCTTTGGTATAAAATTTTTGCTAAAATAATTGATGGTGCTACTAAACCAAGTGGATCAAACACTTTAGAGGCATTGGATATCAATGTACGTTTAGTTTCAGTTTCTTCCAATGGCAAATTCACCTTAAAGGTAAAATAGTCTTTTAAAGCATTCCATTGCAACCCTAATATCTTTACAGTGGAATCCGTTTCATCAATCGATACCAACGATTTATCGTTTGCAGTGACAGGTTCGGAAAGTTCTATTGCGTTTGAGTGCCATTTTCTTAAACGAAAACCTTTTTGTGCAAGTAATAGTGTAATTTTCTCCTTTACATATCGGGCATCTTCAATCGTGCTTGCTCCTGACAGATAATCGTCTATGTAAAATTTACTCGAAATTTCCTTTGAGATATCTGGATATTCTTCTGCGCAATCATATGCTGCTTGTAACAAAGAACGAGTTGCTAAAAACGACGAACTACCCATTCCAAAGGTAACAGTGGTTAGTTTATAATATTTTATAGGCTCGTTTACATGTTCTCTCCACAGAACCCGTTGGAAGTCTTGATCTTGATCAGCTACCAAAATTTGTCGGTACATTTTTTCTATGTCCGCGGTAAATGCGAACTGGTTATGACGGAATTTATTTAAAGTATTCCACAATGGAGGTTGTATGTTGGGGCCATTCATAAGGACATCATTGATAGAGTTTCGATTGGTGGTTTTACTTGATCCATCAAACACGACTCGCACCTTGGTGGTTGAACTTTCCATTTTAATCACAGAATGATGTGGAAGATAATAACATTTATCATCTTGTAATTCCTTCTCTTGTTCTGGAATCTCTCGCATATGACCCAACGCTATGTACTCCCGCATTACCTTGATATATTCATTTTTTAGCTGAACATCACGATTTAACCTTTGCTGCAAATTACAAAGTCTCTTACGAGTAATGTTTAGAGAGTTACCTAAAGGCCTTTCAGAATTTTTAAATGGTAATTTTACAATAAACTTACCACTAATATGTCTGGTAAAATTAGTTCTATAGTGCTCTTCGCATTTATTTTCTTCATCGCTGAATGGTTTTACGCTTGGTAACTCCTCCATTTCCCAAAATTTCTGGAGAGTTTCATTAATATTTAAATCTATATGATAGTTACATCTGGTAAGTTGTTTCTTGTCGTTATCTTCATTCATTTCACCTGATATAATCCAGCCAAACATTGTGTTCTGTGCTATTAAGCTGTCACCTAAATTGTTGATTTGACCATCTCGTAAGATATTGAAGAATTTGTCAGCTCCAATTATGATGTCAATACCTTCTGGTTTATAAAACTCGGGGTCAGCTAACTCTAATCCCTTGATCCTCTCTAAATCAGATGTATTTAATTCTCGCGTTGGTAAACAATCAGTCAATTTCTTCAATATTAGAACGTCTACCTTAAGACTTTCTTTGGTAGAGTAAATGGATGTAGCATCTATCAATAATCTTCCCCTTGTCACTTCAGTTCCTGATGTTACACCCTTTATTAAGAAATTGGCCTGCATGCGTGCTAGTCCCAGGCGCTGAGCACAGGCTTCAGAGATGAAAGATGATTGTGCTCCAGAATCCAGTAATGCTCGACATCTCTGATAATGATGAGCGGAATCTAGGACTCGTATAACTGCAGTAGGTAGAATGGCAGTAAATCGTTTGATGGACATAGCATGTGCAACATTCCTTGTTTCTAAGTTTTGATTGCTGGTTTCAGAAATTTCAGGATTGAATGTAATGTTAGTAATTGCACTGCTGTTAGACACGGTGGGTTTTTCTTCGTGGAGAGTTGAGTGATGTCTTGCGCGGCATATACCACATCTAAAACGTGATCGGCAATTTTGTGATTGGTGGTTTTTAAACAAACATATGAAACAAAGTTTTTTGTCTGCTACAAAACCCCTTCGTTCATGCACGGAAAGCTGTAAAAATTCATCACAATTTCGCAAATAATGTTCACTACTGCATTTTGGACAGCATATAATATTAGTTCCCGTATGCATTACTTTTATATTGTTACCTTGAGATTGACGTTGTGTATTGCGTTTAAGAGGCTCGCAGCATTCTAGTGTATCACCTTGTTGTCTGAGAAACTCAAAGAATTGTTCAATTTTCGGTGATTCAATCCCATAACTGTGTTTAGCCCATGCTTGTTTTAGATTTTGCTCTAGTTTTGAGATGAGAATGTATATAAGCCATGGGTCTCTCGATTGGTAGTCTTCTCCTAAAACCTTTATTCCTCTTAGTACTTCGTCAGACACATCGTGCATATGGTGGAGCGATTTAGCGGAAACCTGATTTATGATTGGCTGTTCCATGAATTGTTTGAGAAGCGTTGTTATAACATGCTTCTTCTTGTCGTAACGATGGACGATCATTTGCCAAGCTTCTTCATAATTAGCGTCTGTTATGGCGACGTGTCGTATCAGAGCGTATGCTTCTCCTTTTAGCAATCCTTTGAGATATTGAAGTTTGTGGACCTTTGACATCTTTCCGTTATTATGAATTGATGCTTCAAAAAGATCCCGAAATGAGGCGAACTCAGAATATATTCCGGTGAAGAAAGGTATGTTCACTCGCGGTAATCGAACTTCATTTTCTGATTTACTATTGATATTACTTACTTCTTGTAAAAATGATCGTTGATTCGCCATCAATTCACTGAGACTTGAGTCAAGCTCTGGTGGATGTAGAGCGTTGCTCAGACTTAGCTCTGCTGTAATCAGTTTACCTTTTACACTAAAAAACCTTGCTTCGAGTTGATCTTGTAAATTGATGATCTCTGGAGCATCACTATACAGATGTGAACTGGCCTTGTAATCAGCCCATTCCTCCTTTAATAATAATAAATTCGCTTTGATGCTTTCTAGTGGCTCGTTTGAAAGATTTTTGGATGCGTAAACTTCAAGTTGCTTCACTCTATTGAGAATTCTTGTGATTGCACGTGTGTCCGCCATTTTACTGATTTCCTTTTGGTTATAATTTATGCACAAAATTTGAATTCACTTATATATTATTTAAATCACTTATATATATTTATTATTTATTATCAAATTTAATTCACTTATATTATTTTAAAAACTAGAATAGTTAAAATATTTTAAATTTAATTCACTTATATTATTTTAAAAAACTAGAATAGTTAGCACACTGTTAACTTTAATTCACTTATTTTAGAAATTGGCGCTAAATCCGGCTCGAAGGACCATGAAAATTGTATATCGTATAAATGTTTTTATATAAAAAAAATAAAAGAACTAATGTTTTTTCAAAATATATATTTATAACAAATTGTTTATATAGTAAAAATAATAAATGTTTTTTTTTTCAATTAAATGTCTATTTGAATTTAATAATTTTTTAATAAATCGCAATAATAATAATTTAAAAAGAATTTAAATTATATTCAAAGAAAAGAAAAATATTCACCTGTTCTTTAGTTTTGATATCTCAAATTATATTTTATCGCTCGCAGGAAAATTTAAATATGCTTCTGGTAATCGCAAAAATAGAAGTGACTTGCATTTTTGCATTTACATTCAATTTGCACGCAATTCGCTTCCTTTCGGAACATTTAATTTCCAATCACAGATGGACAGGCGAATATCTTTCTCAAGCGAAGAAATCAATGAATGCAGTCATTTATTGCTAACATTAATTAATATTGAATGCATTCATTCATTTCTCCGGTAAAGTTAAATCTAATTGTTGTGAATTGTCACAATTCGACATTTCATAACAAAACAAAATACCAACTAATTATAAACATCTCAGGTAAGTATAAGTATTCCATATATAAATTTTTTAGTATTTAAATTAATTGATTTTTCTTTTTTAGGCAATCATTAAAACATGTTCAAGTTTGAACACTAGTCGAGTTGGTTTTAATTGAATAAAATATGTTTTTCTACTTCAAGCTACGAAAATGTTATTTTAATATATAGTAAAACCTATGTGAAAGGGAAACTTTTTCTAAGTAGTGAGTGAAAATGTTCTGAAAGTAAATAAGTTTCGGTGGTCGCCTACAGGTGGTGGTTATTTAAAGGATTGAATATTTGAGATTGAATTTGATTTACTGTTTCTGTTGTTGTTTCGGTTGCTGTGTTGTTCAATATCGCAGTATTTTGGAGGGATTGAATATTTTGAATATTTTGATCGAACCGAATCGAAACTAATCATTATATCAATTGTGTGTAATTAATTAATTAAACTAATAATGAGTGTATTTTTTTTCTATATTGGAGAAATCGGAGCGATAAAATAAAATTTGTATCAGATATATCGTATAATTTTTTCCTCCGATAATTAACTGTCAGATATAAAATATATTCTCTGAGTTCTTTCCGCCAAAAAAAAAAAAATAAAAAAAAATTTATTAAATAAATAAATATATTTTATTAAAAAATTTATTTTCATTTGTTTTTAATTGAATCTTTACCTACAATTTTTTAAATTTATACTTTAAACGATGACCTTCCAGTCGGTAAAAAAAATATCTGTAATATCTGTAAAAGTTTTTAGAGAAAATATATGAACTATTTTCATTATTCATATTGTCAAATTCATCTACTAAAAACTTACAAAACGACATATCTAAATTTGACTGTGTAAAAAATAAACAAGATTATATTTATTTATCGCATTTTTATCAGTGTAAAATAATGTTATTATTGATGAAAAACGTGTTCAAGAAAGAGTTGTGAAAACTTGACCATTTTTGATTTTCCTGAAACTCTTTCCTGAAAAATAAAATTCTGCCAATCCGATGTAACTTTGAAATTAAATTGCTCAAGAACGGCTATACCGATTTCATCAAACTTCTTTTTGTTTGATAGATGATTAGTTAGTCGTTTGAAAAAAAATTCATTTATTGTTTTTATAATTAATTTTTAAATAAAAATATTAAAAAAACTTTTTTAAAGATGGCGCTAGGGTCGAAGATCAATTGGAATTAAATTAATATTTTTTCTCAAAATAGTTCTATCCTTATTCTAAAATAAATCAAATTAACTCAGAGGCGTTAATTTTTGTTCTTGAGATATTTAATTTTAAAGATTTTTAGTACGACTGAAATTCGAATTTTTCTTCATTTTTTTAAACAACTTCCATTAACAAAAAATTTTAAAATCAATTAAATTTTAGCTTTTTTTTTCTAAATATAGTTCTAACCTTACTTTAAAATATATCAAATTTAGAAAGAGGCGTTAATTCGTGTTCTTGAGATATTTAATTTTAAAGATTTTTAGTCCGTCTAAAATTGTATTTGTTTATTATTTTTTCGAACAATTTATATCATCAAAAAATTTTAACCACTGAAGTTCGAAAAAATAATGAACAATTAGAATTTTAGACGGACTAAAAATCTTTAAAATTAAATATCTCAAGAACACGAATTAACGCCTCTTTCTAAATTTGATATATTTTAAAGTAAGGTTAGAGCTATATTTAAAAAAAAAAAAGTTAAATTTAATTGATTTTAAAATTTTCTGTTAATGGAAGTTGTTTGAAAAAATGAAGAAAAATTCGAATTTCAGTCGTACTAAAAATCTTTAAAATTAAAAATCTTTAAAATTAAATATCTTTAAAATTAAATATCTCAAGAACAAAAATTAACGCCTCTGAGTTAATTTGATTTATTTTAGAGTAAGGATAGAAGTATTTTCAGAAAAAAAATTAATTTAATTTCAATTGATCTTCGATCCTAGCGCCATCTTTAAAAAAGATTTTTTAACATTTTTATTTAAAAATTAATTATAAAAACAATAAATGAATTTTTTTTCAAACGACTCAATCATCTATCAAACAAAAAAAAGTTTGATGAAATCGGTATAGACGTTCTTGAGCAATTTAATTTCAAAGTTACATCGGATTTGCAGAATTTTCTTTTTTCATGCATGTTAGGGTGCCCCCGGTGCTCAAACTATGCACTTCAAAAAAAATTTAAAATAAGTCGTATTTTTTATTTTGTCCATACTACTTACATGTCAAGTTTCAGGAAAATCAAAAATGGTCAAGTTCAAATTTCGACTTTTTCACCTGCGTAGATCACGTTTTTCATCTATTGTATTCGCCTGTTATTATTCCATCTGTAGGCGAACACAATAATAACATTATTTTACACTGGTAAAAATGCTATTATATAAATACAATCGTGTTTATTTTTTACATAGTCAAATTTAGATATGTCAGTTTGTAAGTTTTTAGTAGATCAATTTGTAAATATTATCATTTACATTTACAAACGTAGAAAAAATAGCGTTTTCTACGCTTGGTAAAAACGTTTTTGTGTTCCTGAACTTATTCCACTCGACGCTATCGCGTCTCGTGGACAAACCGTTCAGCCACGCAAAAAGAGACGTTTTCACCACTTGTATAAAAATCAACTATTTTTCTATAATCTTGCAATGTAGTCAAGCTTAGTCATGTGTATATTAAATGAACAAGATAGTAGTAAAACAGCAATCTTTTTAATAAGTGGAAATCATATATATACTTATGAGGATAATGAAGATATTTTATCGATATTATACGGTGGTAAATTTGATTATAATTGACCGATAATGTTCAATCAAGTAGATAGTGCTGATACCGTTATATAGCTAAAAAGGAGAAATCTTAACTGGTTGGAAAATATGTAATGAGAGACAGATACATTAAAAGCTGGATCGTATGGAAAGGAAAGGTATTGGATTCTGAAACGTTAATCAGAAGAGCCGAGAAGATATTAACCAAAAAAATTGTTATGGACGTCGAAGGGTAAACAAAATGTAAGGAAAGGAATACAGTTACATGATATTTTAAAACATGTGTATTCGAGCTTTTGGATGTGTTATACAATGAAGAGACACAAAAAAAATACATTTGATATGGAGAAAGGTTAGATTGAAATTTTTTTTGGCTTTTATATTCATATATAAATATATATATTCGGACTTCTTTGTCCGAACTGCGTACAAATGGAATAGTTTGCCGGAACACTTAGTCTCAGGTGGCTTCAACCCACAGATGTTTAAAAAAAGCGTTAATCTACACCTCAGAACGCCAGTTGTTGTGGGACCCAGGTCTAGACCTAGGTCTTAAAAGGTATTTATGTGTTGTTGTGACACATATTCTAAACCCTATTACACAACACATTTTATTAAAAAAAAAAAAAAAAATATTCTGTTTCCTTTTGAGTATATAAGTTAATTTATATTTAGTTAAATTTTGTAGTGGATAGTTTTTTTCTTTAAATGAGAGATCTCCCAAGCCAGAATTCGCTGGTACAGATCCCGGATTTCCTTTTATTTATTTTTTCTTTAATAGTCTGCAGCCAAATTCTGTAATTGTGAAGCGGTGAAGTGATAAATTTTTTAATGAAAAGAAACGAGAACATTTTTAACACTTCACCGCTTCACAGTTACAGAATTTGACTGCTGCAGCCAAATTCTGTAACTGTGAAGCAGCGAAGTGATAAAAATTTCTTCGTTTCTTTTCATTAAAAAACTTATCACTTCACCGCTTCACAATTACAGAATTTGGCTGCTGGTAACCGGTAATAATAATCAATGGACGCTTATTTAAATGAGTCTTTAATTGTTTATTTATAAAAGTTAAGGTTACCACTATATGATGTAATTTTAAATCAAAAAGCCGAATTAGATGCTTTTTGTTTATCTGAAACATCGACATGTAGCGAGTGCATAATAATTATTAATATGTCGAGACTGTGTTATCTTCCGTGCACTTTACCCATGCTTTAGTGGATCGCACTAGGCATCACCAGATAATAACACGTTATCACTTATCTGACACGGGTTATCATTTTGTCCTGAAATTTTGACGAATGTTTTTCTGAATAAAAACATTTTCAACAATATTTAATCTAAAACAACTTTGACTAACTAATTTTCTCCAAGAGTAATGTGAGTTTTATTAAAGATATTGTGCGTGATGGTGGAAATCAACAAATGTGTTATGTTAGGCATTTCTTGATCAACTCTTTGAATCCAAGCCCTTTTCTTTGGACGCATGTTAACATTCACTGTTTTGGAAAAGTAGTCCTCTGAACTTTTTCTCAACAGTTGTAATGAATTATCTTTTATACTGACCTTTAAGAATACATTTCATATGACCTCGACCGCATATGTTCATTTGTAAAACAGAATAATAACATTAAACGTGTAAATCGGCTTCTGTTTTTCGAACATCGAATTTGGTGTGAAACAAAGATCTAATGAAAAGGAAAAGAAAAACATATACATATCGTGGTAGATATCCTCCATGAAAATTCAATTAAGATTTGGTCTTATTTTTTAATAAAATATTTGTTATTATTGATTTATTATGTAATTTAAATTATTGGTGATAAAAGTAAAATAAATTGATTAAAGTAAAATCATTATAAAACAACTAATATAAAATGTTAGAAATAAAATCCCATATGCGGATAAATTTTCCTGTTAATTTGATTTGGTAGCATATATGTATAATGTATATAGTTGTTTTTTCATTAGCAAAAGAAATGAAATTACACCTTGTGAAGTTAATCTAATTAATGGTAAATTAATAGAAAATAAACGGGGAAATAATAATTAATGTTTGGTTGCGCTAATCTGGATTCAATTTCCATGTGAGATGTTTGTTTGATTGAATATCTAAATATATATTAGACCACTTAGATCTAATTAGACCACTTAGATCTAGACCACTTGCCAACTGGCAGTGAAACATTAGAAATACAGTGTTTCTTTGAAAGGATCATTGGCTAGATTCTAGAAGCAAAACGTATCGGACCATCTATTGGATTTTGGCATAGTTACTCTTTTTGGTAATTTCGTTTTTGATTTGTATTTATTAATTATATTTGCCAAATTTAAATTTAAATTTTTTTTTTTTACATTGTGTTAATGAAAGTTTTATAGTTATCTAATAAGGGATTTCTAGCTCGGTATTTGCTTTTAGAAGCCGGTGTATTCGGTTATTTTTTTTTTGATTCGTATTATAAAATTCCATCTCTACATTAACTCTTTTTTAGTGCCTATGTCAAGAGCATTTTGGAATATACAAAAATCTCTTGTTTTATTTCATAGAGAATTGCCTAAGTGAATAATTTGCTTGTAGATTAGATTAAGGAAAATTTGGCGTAGCAGTGGATCTGGTTTGAAATTGAATTTAAGTTCAACAATTGCCACTCCTCCACCATGTGATGTCCGAGACAAATGTCAAACACACCTTTGTTTTTGTTTTGGAAACAACTCAATTGCGTTGAATGAAAACAAATACATACCAAAAGTTACGACTATATAACCGAAGATCACGTTTTTCTGTAGTTTTTACGCTGCTACTATTTGAAGTATTAGGCATCCATTAAACTACTTTTTATAGAGAAAACAACATCAAAATGGCCCTTTAGGAGGACCCTAAGTTATAGCAGTAAAACAATATACAGTAAAAGCCCGATTATCCGGCATTTGTATATGTATTTAAAGTTGTTTATAACATTGATTGCAAGTGATATTTTATACAAATATAAAAATAAGTAATTCGGAACTTCGCAAATAATATTTTCTACAAATATACAAATAAGATATTCGGAGCTTTCGATTATCCGGCGTGCTTTAACCCCTGAGCATTCCAGATAACTCGGCTTTTACTGTATACCTTAAATTTTGTGCGTTGGTTGCAAAAAATATTGGGTTTAACTAGCGTAAAGTCATTTTACAAAGAAAAGTCCAGATTGCTGCACGATCGCAGCGAGCATATATACGGGGAATTACCGTCCTGTATAGGATCCTGCAGTGTAAAATACAAACAAATATTTCAATTTGTTTTCAGAAGGCCTGAACAATGTTGCAAATTTCAAGTTAATTGCACTTACAGTATGTGAGAAAACCGATTATATATAGAAGTTGGGACAAACACCGTAGTCGCACCATAACTGTTTCATTTTTACTTTTTTATAGTACGGTCCCGCAAAAAATCAACCGTTTATATGACAACTATGCGGAGCTCTTTAATATTGCGATTGATTTTTCTAATACAACTTTTAACTGGAAAAAATGATGAAACAAATTTTATATTTTAACAGCTACTGGCAAGCCACTGTTATGGCCGATCAAAGAGTTTCATCGATTGTGAAGTTCAGACGGATACCAAAGTCAGTGGTTTTCTGTATTTAGTTTTCAAAGTACGACACCTTAAAAAATAGGATGCGTTAGTAATACTAAATTATATATAGCAAATTGTGAAATTTTTTTTAAATAAAAGTGTTGTGTAATAGGAATTACAATATGTGTCACAATAACACAAACATACACTGAAAAAAAGGTGTGCTCAACTTATACGATATAGGTATTAAATCATGCATAAAAGTTGCTTAAATGTGCGCCAAGAATAACTATTCTCAACCTATTCTAATATGAAGAATAAGGGGCCGATAACTTGTTAATTTTTGAAATTCTAACATTATGAATTTAAAATATAATTCAAGAAAATATAGTTTCTCAATTCGAGTATTTTTTAAATTTAGCATTAATAAAATTGTTAACCCTTTTAAATTTAGATTAGATTTGTGAATATATATACTCTTTTTAAGCATATGATATTCAAAATTAATCTAAATATAAGAATACAATTATTAGGAAATGTAATGTTTTCTAAAACTGAGCATAGTTTTAGTATGATAAAGAAAATAGTGGGTAATATTTGAGTTACTTAAAAACATATATGCTCGAAACTATTCTAAAATAAAGTTGAGCTAAGCATAATTATTCATAATCTGAGAGAAAATTAGTGCATATAATTTCTTCATTTGAGAATAAACCCAATCATTTTGTAACATATTTTAAATCTATTTGAGACTAACAATGCATATTAAAAACGTTTCCATTATTCTTCAATTAAGAATATTATGTAAATCTAATAAGCAACCCTTCTCAAAATAAGTTAAAGTAGACAACATTTTTAATTTTTAATAATTTATTTTTAATAATAAAATAATAATTTTAGATACAAAAAATGCAGTATATGTTATTTTAGTATATGTTATTGTTTAGTCGTTTATGTAATTCATTAAATATAATTAATTTGATTCATTAAAACAATTTCTATCTTTTCATAATTTCAAATAATAGATTCTCTTTTATATTAACTCTAAATATGTATAGATAAATATTAAATAATTTATATGAATAAAAAAATATAATCAATTTTATTTTAACAAATTATTTGGGCAATATTTAATGTTTTACTTAAGTTGATTTTGTTGATTTTATTATATTAATTATTATTTCCTTTAGTATTATAAAAAAGGAAATTTCGCATACAATTTTAATTGATTTTGTTGATTTTATTATATTAATTATTATTTCCTTTAGTATTATAAAAAAGGAAATTTCGCATACAATTTTAATGTTCAGGCTGAAATTGATGACTTCTAAAAAATCTGGCCACTTCGTCATGAGCAGTAAACTCGTCATTTTAATGCAAATAGAAACCAATGTCAACCTTAATAAAAAATGAGACTAGTTAAATCCAAAATTAAGTTCAGGAAAATTTATTTAACTTACTAGTTTTAATTAATTCACAGAAGTTAAAACAGTCTAATCGCTTAGAAAATCTGCAAAGAGTGAGCTTAGAAATTAAATGTAGATCAGCAGATTTCTTCTTCCACTAAAAGTTGCATGCCACTTCATTTCTACAGTCTGACTATGTCTTAACCATATTTTATTGACTGCAAAACTTTAGATTTGATATGCAACTCCGAGTTAGTACTGCTTCCTTCTTGCTCACATCTGTATAATAATAAAATAAAATTAAGTTGATTTGAAGTTTTCTTTTTAAAATTAAGGAACATTTTTACCTGAAGATTATGAATTTTAATGACGTTTCCCTCTAAAAACTATTACTTTGCATCTCAATCGCTTAAACAATTGCTATATTTGTTGTAGTGAAAACCAGACTCAAAATTATTATGGTCATTCGGTGGATTGTAAAAAAAAACACCTGTAAATATACATAGGTTACAAAAATATTTAAATTTATTTTGATTTTTTTAAATTTTATAAGATACGATAAGTTCACATGAAGAAAAAAATTGATGATCATTTGGTTCGTTGGAATCTAAACATGAAACTACTTCTACACTTGGGCTGGGTATTGTCGTCCGACTCATGTATTTTGCTATAGAAAATATATATAAATAATACATTTTATATATAAATGATAGAATATATATATAAATAATAGAAAATATATATAAATAATAGATAAATTAATTTTTATAACTATATGATCATAATTATAATATTCACTTTGTGGCATTTTAGGCGTGGCTGAATGTATTTGTTTTAAACATATGAGTTCTTAAAAGTTTTTAAAACAAAAAATATTTCTATACTCACTATAAATAATTTTTCAAAGCACTGAATTTTTTAAAACAATTTTCACAATACAAATTCACATTAAAATACACTAAACTATTTAAATCTAATTTACAATATATTTTTTCACACAATTTGACTCAAAATTAAGTAAAATTAATAATTATTGAATTGGTTTTGTTATTTTTTAAAATATTATTAAAACACTTTAATCCTTAATGCTTAATATTGTAACACGAAATGAGCTTGGCAATGTTTTAGTTAAGCAAAACAATTAAACAGGTTTGATTATTATATTTACATATAAATATATTAATTTAGTTTCCACTCATGAAAATTGTTCTCAAACCAACTCAAGAAAATTGATTAAAATCAATCCTTCTATTCTATACTTAATTACAAGAAACAAAAATGTCAATAAATTGTTGATGGTATATACCAATTTTGATTAAATTTAACATAAATCAAGAATAAGCCATAATTTATGAATCTACCTTGAATTACTTTGAAATTTTATAAATTGAGTTAAAAAAATTTGATTGTAATTTTCTCAAAATAAAACTATATTAGAAATAATTTTTCAAGAAATGGTTGTTCTAGAAATGATTGTAAATATTTGAGTATAAATGAGAATAAAAGTTGCACAAAATCATCAATTTATTGAAATTCTATTTTGAAGCGTATAGCTATTAAATTGATTGTAAAAATTCTTAAAATAATTATAGATGATTTAAATTGAGAATTTCGTAATTATATGAAATTGAATAAGCTAATCTTAATCTATAAATTGGTCTTATTGATAAAACTAACAAAACTTCTCTCGGTTTAAACCAGTTATTCTATAATCCAGAAGATCATCTTCGAATTTTCATCAACTAAGAGTTTCTGTATTTGAGAAAAGCTTTTATTTAATATTAGAATATTATTTTTCTCAGTGTACCTTTTAAGACCAAGGTCCTACAACAACTTGGGTCATATTTTTTTTTTCAAAATTCGTTAACTAAACAAAGTGACGTATTTTATACAACCTCTTATTAGAGAATGTTGCAAATAGGAACAGTATAAGAGAAATAATATAACATTTAGCATATCTCTCGATCGTGAGACGCACCATATTTTTCAATGATTAAAGCTTACAAGCTTACAAGGCCCTAGGATGCCTCCTTGCCTTTAGGTATCTCACTGCTATTGTCAAGAAAAGAACTAGAGTACACGAAGTTGTCACACCCATAAATCAAAAATTAACAAAAAATTTACAAATTAAATCAACATATATGGGTAGTTCTACAAACATAGGAATTTTGGACGGCTCTGCTTATTTCATATATTAATATGAAAAAAAAAATGTTTTTTTCACATGAAATTTGTAAACCTTAACTATGTCTAGCTGGTCACTCAAAATAAACCCGTTTCAATATATATGTCTTAGAAAAAAAATTATTCAAAACGTCAAATTATCAGTCCCCTGGCGTGTCCCACTTTGAAATTCACAGCTGGTAAACTAAATAATCAATGATTCTAAGTGTGTAGAGACAAATTTACTCTGTAGTAATAATTTTGAATAATGAAGCTTTAATAATGTGTAAATAATCATAACATTACTCTATATTTAATATTAGATATATCCTATTAAAGTTTGTCCCACCAATTTGTTATTATTCTCCTGCCCAATCAAAACACATTGAAAATATTGGAAATTCATATTTCTATCAAGTTATCGCTCGTCACAGGAATTAATTAATGTTCAATAAATATAATATTGCAAGTGTTTTACTTAGTCCGAGGTTTTATCATTCAAAACAGTCATCATTAGTAGCAAGATCGTGTGTTGTCCAGTCAAATTATCAGTCCCCTGGCAAGTATTTTCGTAAAAAGTATTTTATTACAGGTAATTTTTGTAATTTTATACGTCGTGAATATGTATTGCCTTGGTATAGAATCCGTTTATTTTTTTTTTTTTTTGACGTAATTTTGTCATTTTTAAGCGAAATACTGACAAATTATCAGTCCCCTGTTCTCAGTCGCCCTGGAAGATTTAAAAGCGGGCACACTTAGATAAATGTTTATTTCGTATTGTGAGATAATATTAGATAATTTTGAGTTAATTTAGGATTAAGAAGGATATTTTTTATTTTGACTCTTGTTTTTTTTTTTGTTTTTTTTTTTTTTTGTTTTTTTTTTTTGTATTTTTTTGTATTTTTTTTTTTTTTTTTTGACTGGCCACATTCAGAAAAGTTGAGAGAACGTCATCAACTTTAACTAAAACTAGTTGCCAGAACTTATACGCAAAAAACATGTCGTGCCGTAATCAGCCTCCAATTTTCTTCCTTCGTGTGTAGAACTACCCATATAATAAATAAATATACGAAATTACTTTTTAATATATTTTTAATTTGGATGGCAGATTTGTGTCACGAATATTCATATAATTATCAAAATATTGTGAACCCTACCACGACATAATAATTTTAATTTGCATACATATGTATGCATACATATGTATTGGCATCAAATTTGTATATTTAATGATGTTATGCTGTAAATATTAATCGTTTTATCTCCCATTGTTAATTGTTCTCAAATTGACATATTGTTGATGTTAGATTATCGTACAACATAAGCCAACTCAAAAAGACGTTGTTAATACATGAAATATTTTCTCCAAATGGTGTAACTAAGTTAAACGTTATTCAATTAAGTCCATCTGAGAAGATTAATGCAATCGTTTAATTTGCATTTAAAATTGTTTCGATTATCTGCCAATTTGTTATAAATGTGGAACATCACATTTTTTTTTATATAAGACAACATTAAAAAGATGTTTTCGATTTCACATTCACTTCTTAAAAAAAAATTTAAAATTTTAAAAGAAATTTATTGATTTGTTGTTATGTTTACATATGGAAATAGAATTATTACTAAGAAACATGAATTTTGTATTCTGTCGGCAAAGTTAATTTAAATTTGTTGTCTTCATTGAATTTGTTTTTTAGTTCTAATTAACATAAGTAGATTTAACAAAAATCGAAATCAACACCCGTTGCTGTGAATATTTGATTTAATATTTACAACTTAGAAAGTGAATTTATTTTTCTTGTTCAAGGGATAATTAAGAAATGGATTTAATATGTATGACAAATCAATAATTTCTGCGTTCGAAAAATGTACAAATTGATTTGCTTTTCTCACTTTAACTTTTATATAAGATAACCTGATCTAGACGCCTTTACCTACCACACATTTACTTTCCTATCGGCAGTAGACTAAATAATGTATGAAGATGAAGATAATAAAAATTATGCTAATTTTCTAGATGGTGACAGTAGTGTTCAGTCAGTAATGTTTTAATAAATAGTTAGCATAACATATAGGAGTGTTTACTATATTTAATTTAAAAAATAATAAAAAGAAATTGTTATTGCTCTTGAATTTTTTTGTACCGATAGCATCATTTTTTTAATTTTAATTTTAGTTTTAAGTTTTAACATTATATTAATTTGCAAAATCACGTACGTATTGTTTTTGTGTAATCAGTTTGAACCAATCCCTATTTTATTTCTATAAATAAAATAATGATGTTTTTGGAAATAATTATAGCAAATGAAATTTAAGTTATTAAACTTAATGACGCGATCAGTGTGGCAAGTGATCAGTTAAAGCGTGGATTGCTTTTTTCTATTCGTTCGTTTAACACTCTATTCGGGACGTTCGTTTAACACTCTCTAGTCGGACTGCCAAATACTCAAAATTGCCACCTCATTGGTGACCTTCTGAATAAAACTAATTTCAAGCTAAGTATTCTTACAAATTTCTGAAAGGATGGGCTTGATGTTTACCCCCTTAACTCCAGACAAAAAATTTATTGCTTAAGATCCCTAAAAAAATTGAAGAATTGCTATCATGAATACGTCGATCTGTCGATTTGTAAATATTTGGCGCACAGCAAACCACTTCCAGAAAACCAGAATTTTTCGTGCCAGTATCCGGAGCAAACTGTTGGGAGCAAACGAAATTACCATCTTAAATACCTACAAAAACGAACAGCACTTTGTCGAAACAAACGTTACAAAGTAATGTAAACTAACGACGGGAGAATGGTGAAAGAGAACGTACGAGGGTCATCAATTTTTAATTAGTCAATTATTAAATTTAATAATTAAAAGTAATATTATTTTTCTAACAAATTTTATTAAAAATATAAATTTCAGACGCGTTTCGGATATAAATATCCGTCATCAATGAAAGAATTTATATTTACCAATTTTTAGATTTTTTCATTATAATATTATTATTTATTGAAACACAACGATTGAGATCTAGAATTTTCAATAACACATTTTAAAAAAATCAATGAGTGGTTTTATGTTTCCTATTTTTCACTAGTTTTGACACAGGGTGACTCAAAATTTGAAAAGAAAAGTATTTTTATATATTCTAACATGGCTGGTTTTATTTAACATTTTAGGAAATAATTTACATGCGTTTAATTGAATTGAATAATTTTAATATTATTTGCGTATAAAATTATGTGCGAAAGAAATTTTTTAGTGAATGTAATAACAACAATTTCATTAAACAAACAGCCCTTTCAATAATTTAATTTTAGTGGGTTTAAACAAATTTTTATATTATTTTAATAATTTTTTATTTGTTTTGTTTCGTGTCGATTTATCGATATTTAATTTTTCATAATAATGAGAAAATTATGGAAAATTAGTATTATTTTCTACACATAATTCAAATATTTAAATTTTTTGATTTTTGAATTTTAGTCTTTTAAAATGTATCATTAAAATATGGCGAAAAAATGGACGCATCCTTTATAAACAAATTCACACTCATACATTTCCAATTTCCAATTTTATAAAAATGTTTATCGGGTTTGATGCGAAGTAGATCGAAATCGTAAATAATTTTTAAAGATTCAAATAAGATATTACTTTTGTACGTTGATAGAATTGAGGGGACTTATCAAGTTCATTATATGATAAGTATGTACTTAGTAAGGTGTTGAGAAACAGGCTTATTTAGGTAAAGTAAAGTAATATTTTAAGAATAAGTAGTCTGTAAATAGTTTTACTTCGGTCTGAAAGACCTAAGTTTTACATCCATGAACTCAAAGTGAAATTCTTACCCCCACTTTTTTTTGGCATTTCTCGACGTTTTTGGACCTACTGATTCTCAAAAAGCAAAAAAAAAAATGTCTGTCTGTTGGCCGTCCCGCCGTCACAACCTACGAAATCTAGAAAACGCTAGACGGATTTGAAAATTTTTTTTTCTAAAAATAGGTTTACTCAATGGGAAGAGCCGAAAAAGACGATGTGTTCGACAACTGTACCGAAAGTGTGTCCGAAAAAATCGTCAAGTGTGTCAAAACAAGGAAATTTGCATATTTTTTTGCTTAAAAAACGTTCATTTTAAGTAATTACGAGTAGGAACATTGAATTTTGGAGAAATATTGATGGTAGGGCTTGGTATGTGAGATCAAAATCTAGATTATTGCATTATTAGTTTGTCAAAAAAATGTTGTCAAGTGTGTCAAAAGAAAGATTTTTATTTATTTTTTTTACCCAATTTTTTGGAAAAAAATAAATTAATTATTTACTTCGGTTTTTTTGTTTGATATGAAATTTAATTATTATTATTGAGAATTATGGAATTATAAGTTTGTCAAAACAATGTCTTCAAGTGTGTCAAGAAAATGATTTCATTTAGTTTTTTAGATAAGTTTTTGGAAAA